>JACSZP010047457.1:0-10419 GCA_016161895.1 Pinna nobilis | reverse complement strand
ATACAAGATAATTATATCGTCTGGTACCAGTAACACGATTAAAATCTAAGGAAGGTATAGGTAATGTGTAAGCCACAAACCATTGCATCCCGAAATGAAACAAGCTGGGGAATTAAACAGAAATGCGTGTCATCAATACTAAGATAATGTAAGAGAGAGAGAGAGAGAGAGAGAGAGAGAGAGAGAGAGAGAGAGAGAGAGAGAGACGAACGGTAAGGTGCAGTCAAGTGTCCCATTAAAATGAAAGACAGTTCTGTTACAGAGACCTGATTGAACTGAGATAAGGTATATCTTGAAAATGTTATAACAACAGTATGCATATTTTTATGTATAAATTTCAGATCCGTCTAGACACTTCAGTACGACCAGGTTTCGCTACGGGGTTTTGTGTTTGACTTTATACCGGAATGTCGCGGGTTCGAGTAAAAAATCAAGCATGACTTTATGATAAGACAGTAAGAACTATTTCCGTTTCCATTTCTAGGAGTGAGTTGAAATGTTACAGACACCTCAATGCTGCGTATTTCTATAGCATAAACCAATTGAAGCCTAAATAATCTGATACGATAAAATAGTAAGTCAGATTATCTCTCTATCCATTTATTTTGTCCTAACAATTCAGTCATAATATTAAATCAATACAGTTTGACGCAGACCGAAATTTAAATTTGAATTAGAATTCATTTGAAATTCAATACTTATACAATTAAGCAAGAAAAGAGTGATGAATAGTACGTATGCCTCATGACTTAGAAGAAACTTGATATGACAATATCACAGAACACCGATTACATATAGCCTACGCAGTGCATTCAAATGGTTGGAAATTCAAACATATTCATTTCGAAGAATATAAAAATTATTGTGGATCAAATGTATTTGATTTAACCCTGTTAATTGAGAGCTACCCGTTAAAAAGTAGAAATATTGCATTCATATATAAAAAATGTAAGTTTATATCAATTTGGCAAAATATCTGCACAATGCAAGGTTGTTCTGTCATAGCTAATAAACATAAAGATAAAATATCTAGTTATTTGACACATGTGTCTAAATTTTGTTTAATGATCCTATTGAAAGCGGTAGACATATTTTTCGAATGTTAACTGTAGAGTGTAAACTGGATAAAGTTTCCATCATACAGAGTCATTATACAGAGATGATGCATTGTGCGTTGATATTGAAAGTTCCACCCAACAAATTTTTTCACTTACATGGATACGTCACCGTATTCCGGTGGAAGAGTTAAAATTTATGCGGGGCATCCGAGGCCGAGTGGTTAGCGTGTTCGACTTCGAATTGAAGGGTCCGGGGTTCGAATCCGCGCAGCGCCACTCCGCGGTTGACCGTCCCTGACTTTCGGATGAGACAGTAAAAACAGTATGAATTTAATATGATGATTGAATTGTTAGGACAAAACGAATGGACAGAGAGATCAGCTGACTTAGTATTTTATCGTTATCAGATTATTCAGGCTTCAATTGGTTTATGCTATAGAAATACGAAGCAGTGAGGATTCTGTAACTTTTCAACTCAGTCCAAGAAACGGAAACAGCCGTGGCCGAGTGGTTAGCGCGTTCGACGCGTAGCGCCACTCCGCGGTTGGCCGTCCCTGTCTTTAGGATGAGACAGTTAAAACCGGGGTCCCGTGTCACAGTAGGTGTTGGTACGTTAAATAACCCTTCCCTGCTCTACGGAAGCAGTGCCGAACATGGGCAAAATTTGTCGCCCTTCACCGGCACACGGAGACATCTCCATATGAGTGAAATATTCTTCAGTGGGATGTACAGAACATTATAACAACACCACTACCACCACCACCAACAACAACAACAACAACAACAACAGATTTATCCTTTGCTCAGACGTTTCAACCAACTGAGCAGTAGTTTGTTTATTTACCGACACCTATTGTAATACGTGATCTCGGTTTTTACTACATTGTATTTCATTCGAAGGATAGAGATAGCCAGCCGCCTCCGCCGAGCAGAATCGAACCCACGACCCCACGATTAGAAGGCAAAGCCGATAACCACGGTGCTCTGATGGTTGTCTGATTTCTTGACAGTCGGAATCTGTATCTTGTGAAATAGAATGCTATCGAAAAAGTACTCACCTTTATTATGTTCGGGGCCATTTTCTGTGACTCCGATTTTCTAAGCCGCAGCATCAAATCTTCGGTCTCTCTGTTCCAATGTGAATCGCTAAGCTGTAAAATAAATACAAATGTAATACATGTACAATCGAACCTGTCTTAGCGACCCACTGAATTAAAGGACTACCTGTCTTGTGACCTAAATGTATGGTTCCCAATTTGGGTTTTTCCTATATAAATCACCTGAATTAAGAGACCACCTGTCATATGTGACCCTTTTCGCTCCTTATCTTGGACGTTCTCTTAAAACAGGTTTGACTGTATAAAAAACGTAAATTAAATTCAAGTGAGTAATCAGGAAATTAAAACCAAGCTTTCGAAATTTAATGGAATTACTGTTAAGTGTTTATTTTACTACGGAGAAGTTGTTACCTCTTCCTCGTCTTCATCGTTGATGACAGATTTCAGACGAGTCAGTGTCTTTCTAGCTTCTTCCCTTGTGAATTCAAAGCTATCCTACAAATAGAAATTCACGATATCCCCTTTGGTTTATTTGAAGCAAATTGCTATGATTTCAGCAGTAAAACACATTCAAACCAAGCTACCCCAAAATTAATAACAATAAGCTATCACAGGGGCATCTTTATCGATCTGTATCATTAAAAGAGTGACTTGTAAGTAAAAGATATTCAAACCTTGCTGCTATGTTACAAACGCTGAATAAAAATGTAAAGAATAGAAATGGCAAAGTAAATAGTTACACACCCAAACAGGTGTATAATGACATATTATACACCTGTTTGTCCTACATTGATATATTACCGTGACAACGTGAAGAAGAAGAGCTATTATTCTTTTTTCTGATCCTTCATCTTGCTCGGTGAAAGTCTCTATTGCCGCCGTCCACTCATTATCATAAATCTCACGGAAGTCTTCAGCTATCCGGGTCGGTCTGATTTCTGTGCTCAGGTCAGCTATCTCGACGTTCTTGTCAATCAGGTTTGTTGCAGATATTTCATTTAACCTTCAATAAAAATGCTTTCTTGTTGCATGTCATCATTCAATTCTAAATTCTTCTCAAAGTTATATTGACGGAATTTCTCAAGAATTGCTTAGTGTTTATCTATCTTACATCCTTATGAGCTTATGGAATAAGTTCATTAATTTGAATGCCGTAGTTGAGGCAAATGTAAATTCAAAAATGTTCATGAAACTTGTTCTCGAAGATCAATAGTTCAGCATTTAACTGCTTGATTTCTTTATTTTCTTGTGTACAGTTATATGACCTATGAGATATTATGCAAATCAATGCAGGGCAACTATATTATAGGAGAATTTATTTTTGCAAATAGTAGGCTGCAAAAATAAAGCTCTCGCAAATAAAGACGAACCTTCAATATTTAATAGAATTTGTTGCAGGTGTATGTTAAAACCCTAGGACATATTCAAAAATTATCAATCGAATGACGAACGAAAACATTGCCAAATTAAAAAGAGTCAATACTACAAACTTTTGTCTCACACAACACCACATACAACTTCGATTAAGTTGTACGAACCCCACTTTGAACCGGACGTGAGTTCAGGTGCCCCGGAACGGGAAATAACTCCTGCATCTATGTGACACCCGTTGTGTTACCTTTGTTTTCAATTTCCACAAAATAATGTAATATTAAGTATCTCGAGGATTTGCCGAGTAAATGTTAAACGATCTAAGAAAGAGATGCATTACCTCATCAGTGCTTCCTCCTTTTCCATTGCTATCTTTTTACTCGATAGAGTGAGTTGTGTTATTTCTTGTCTCAAATCGCCCAGCCTCTGTGTTAATTCTTTTGCTTCTTTCGCTCTAGCCTCATTCATCAGTGTCTGTTTTTGTAATGCCTCCCTCAGTTCATTTGACGAATTTACCGATTCTGTGCCTTTGAATTCAGATTTCAATCCCCAAAGATGTCTCGTTTCTTTCTACAATCATGTCGAAAATGTATTTTATGAAAATGAACGTAAGGAGTAAATAAAAGATAAGGAGACTGAGAAAAAATTGAAATGATATTATACTTAAGTAAATTCTTGCATTAAGATCAATTTATTTTTAGGCATTTTATCGTATTGTTTTTTAATCATGCTATTATCTTCCACCTTCTGAGTAAACCTAAAACTATGTTTACATTGTATTCATAGATACAATGTTCGGATATTGGGCTGGTTAGTTGGTTGTAATATTTTTTTACGCCCCACTCATGAATGTTTCACTTATATGGAGACGTCACCGTGTGCCGATAAAGGGCGACAAACTTTGTCTATGCTCTCGGCACTTATAGCCATAGATCATGGGGGCTCTTTAACGTAGCAACACCTACTGCTACACGGGACTTCGGTTTATACTGTCTCATCCGAAGACAGGGACAACCAACCGTACCGTGGTTTTGGCTCGAACCCCGGACCCTACGATTCGACGTCGAACACGTTAACCACTAGGCCATGGCAGTCCCTCCAATACTGGGATGACGTATTTTTCTATACACGGGATGTCCTTACTGTTACTCTATCTCATGTCCTTTCTCAAAAGTCAAATAACAAACAAAAGGATGCAAACAGAAAGAAACACAATCTCAACAATTTTTTCGTACATATACGCTATTGGTTTGCATCCAAAGGAAAAATTCTTCAATGCATGATCATTTCCTTTACAAATTAAATGTAAGCACTTTAATGAATGAAATAAATTACTATAAAACAAAGGAATTAAAGTAACGGATAGGGGATATTTCGACCCATACTTAAAATTACACTTCGATATCAAATGGATAGAAAATCATCTCACTTTCCATTTGGACACATGTTTGTCCATGTTTTCCAGGATGTTGATAAGCATCCGCACTGGAATATCAGGATTAGTTTTTGGCTTCAGCTTAGGTAAGTCTTTTGCGACAGCCTTCCATCCGGTAACCACAGTTTTCATATGTTCTCGAACTGTATTGTGTTGTTCACATTTAGCTTCCGCTGTGTAGATATGCGAGTCCAGAAATTTCAGAGGAGAGGATTTTCCCGGATTTATATTTACGGTCTGTGACTTTCCAGCTTTTGAATATTCATTAACAGTTTGCTGGTTTGTTGCTGGCCTTTGGTAACGTAGTCTTTCACCGCCATTGTAAAATTGACGTTGGACGTTGTCTGCGTGAAGATGACCGTCAGATCTCCGGTATTGCAAATTACTACGTTTTGGCTGCGTTCTCCCAGTAGTTTCCCAGTCTACGTTTTGAAATTCTCCCTGACGATTTGGAAAATATACGGGTTGAACGGGCAGTGTTGTAGACTGATACAGTCGATTTTCACGGTCAAAGGGAACGTAATATTTCGCGGGTTTCAATCCAGACATCTTTGAATCATTCCTAAAGAGAAAAATAAAATGTTTTGCATCAATGAGCGAAGAATAACCACACAAGATCTTATTGAAATGAATGAATAAAGTGTTTTATGAGTATAATGCATATTGCATATTTTCTGTATAATTAATACGTGTATTCATTCGCTGGACGAAAGACATTCATAATTATCATAGACTAATATGAAGCAGTGTAACGCGATAGTATGAATTACGAAATATCTTTGCAACGAATGCGTGTTGCTTCGTAATTTGGCCTTATAATGCCGACCTATATGAAAATAGCAGCGCTTATCCGTAAGCGGACTTCACTGTCACATGTGCAAACTATGTGTGAATTACGAAGTCTCGATTCAAAAAACGCGTGGTGCTTTAGAATATGGCCTTGTGATGCCGACCTACCTGAATATAATGCCGCTACTCCGCAAACAGACTTTGATGTCAAATGCACAGAAATCTTCTCAAACTCGGACACTTAGTAGTACTTTGTGATAGTATGACATATACATGTACTATGATATTTTGTCGAGATTAAGTCAAACGCTGTGTTAGTACAAGCTGCCTATTACCTCTGAAAATTAATTTACCTTCTTCATGACAGGTTCCATCTACCTTTTTGTAGGACAAGTAATCCGATTTTGTTTGTTTCCCATTATCATTTCAATAAGGGATTTTCAGTTTAAAGTTTAAATATACAGTCCGACGAATTCATTCCATACAAGTGTATTGACTAAGTACTTGGAATGTTCATTGCAACGATGAATGGGTACACATTGCATGTTATAAAACGGGATATCGGTGACGTAGATCTCTTCTCAATTATGTGTAATAGTACCTTTAACAGAACAATGAATAGACTCTGTCTATCTGATTTTATGTGCTCCTTGTTAATGTTGACACCCTTGCGCCTGAATTGTAACATGCCGTACCTTCTGAATAACCATGAAGTAAACGCCTGCTTACATAAATGTGGCGACACCGCAGAACCAAATTGTAACTATCTATAATTGCTCGCTTGCTCGCGTTCAAGACAACGGTGATCAATGTAGGCATATAGTTTAGCAGAAGGTTGCCACAAAGAGAAATGGTAAGTTCTCCTTATCCGCCACATGGAACTTTAAAAACCGAGGTTCACTTTTACAGTAATTCTCAATACCATAAAGATCCCTTATGACTCTTTGATACTACGCGAGGAGCAATGGCGAGAATTCAAACCCATTCCATAACCATTTGGCGACTTCTCTATATAGGTGAATATACAAATCTCGAATAAGACATTCCACAACACAACTGAGCAAACATGGAGCGAGAAAATTGTTAAGATGCTCATTAATGGTAGATATTTGTCTATTGAGTGGGCTGCTATGGCGGCAACTGAACTCAGATCATAAAAATTCCTCATCCAATGTTAATGAGTCTTACGTAGCGTTGTTTCTTTTTTTATTCATATGTTATACACGAATACACTAAGATATTAAATAATAAGCTAATCCTGTCTGATTCAAGTTGGGCCGCCATGGCCTATTGATTAGCGTGCTCTCCCTCTGATAGCGAGATCGCGGGTTCTGATCCAAGCGAAGCTGTGTGGTTTTTTTTCGAATGAGGCAATAAAAAACTAAGGTCCTGTATCGCTGTAGCTATTCATGTAAGTGAAAGTTCATTTAGTGGGACGTTAAACAATAATAAAACCAAGCAACCTGACGAAGATAGCGCAACATCAACAGCACTCTAATCTCTGCATATTTTGAGTCATGATTTTTATTTGTGCATTACATTATACGCATAATCTTGTCTGCGACTGCCTCAACGGTAGACACAATTACCATAAGAATAACGACCTAATATTTACAACAATAATAGGACAACCAAGATGTAATTAGAAATAACATTTATTACATACCATCGATCATATTAACATAATTATTATAATATGGTGAGGAACAACAGCGTCTATAAAAATGATACAATGATGATGATGATGATGATGACGATGATAATGAAGGTTACGAAGGTTACGAAGGGTTATGATGATGATGATGATGATGATAACAATGAAGGTTACAAAGGATGATGATGATGATGATGATGATGCTGATGACGGTGGTTGTGGTGACGATAATGATGACTATGGTGTGATGATGATGAGCATAAGTTACATTAATTTATAAGAAAACAATATCACCATCAGCAATATAAATAGAGCATTTTGCCACATTGTAAGTTATGAATATCACCAGTAACGTTGACATCATATTGCCAGGACGACGCAGGATTATGCAATGCAGGGTGGCGGTAAAACATAGGATAATACGTATTAAGATTTTAAAGTTGTATTAGAAACTTATTCACAAAGCATGCAGGAATTCCGATATCGTGGGGTTTATGGACCTTTTACGCGAAATTTCTTCTGTGAATATGGAATTTTCGGCTGCGGATTTATTTCGCTGTATTTTTTTCAGGTGCAATTACGGATGCTTTGTGAATAAGGTCCAATATGTGTAAAATTCTGGTTTACTTTTAATGGAAATAATACTACTATATAAGCGGCATTAGATTCATATGTTATTCTTTCACAGATATGTCACAGAGTCCGTGTTAAGTGCTTGACAGAATGTGGGCGTCTGTCTACGATGTTTCTGATTAAAACAGGATGAGGATCGTAGGAACCAGGGGCTGGAGAACTGCGGACCCCACCCTGATAATTGAAATGGACAGAGGGGTAATCGGTGAACGAGAATTAGGTATTTTAGTTTTTCATAGATATATACAGTAATAAGATAAAAGTTATTTATTAAGATGCAGGTGTTCTGCGTCGATGTGTGTCGCGTCTCGCTCAGCTCGGCGGTTATCTAACCCCCAGTCCCCCATCTAAGTTTCGTTCATATGGGCCTGAGGATCAATCATGCCTGAATGAGACACTAGTACCTTTCAGTCTTGTAAGACTTAGCAGAGGTAAGACTATTGCAGGAACGCTTAGTCAAACAATTGCATTGGTATTGAAGTTCAGGTAATTATCAGAATTTAAATTCACACTGCCGTTCGAGATGCACTCATTATTTAAGGAAAACTCCTCGTTAAATGAAACACAAATACGAGTGTACATAAATATGGTCTGAAAAGTCGGAGTATTAAGATATATCATTCAAACGGATAAAAATAAACAGATATAAAAAGGTATACAACCTCAAAATATACTCTTGATTATATGAGAAGTAAATCAATTAAAACATAACAAAAATAGAAGTGACATATTACAAGAATTTTCAAGTTATAATACTAAATCTTAAAAAAAAGTATACCATTTAATGTAAAAATTGAATAGAATAAATATATGAGCATTCTACTTGTTGTAATTCTTTTTTACTTAAGCACGATTCTTATACCTTCTTTCGATTGAATTTAAACAGGACATGAATTTAATCTAGTAAATGAAAAGTCAAAGTATATGAGTGTAAAAAAAAGAGGATATCGAAATATATGAGTATGAAACATAAAAATATGCGTTTCTATTTATAAGCTTATAAAATGCCATAATTTCTTTAAAATTGATGCGTATTTCTATTAAAGAAGTATAAATATAATATCTAATACATTAAAATATAAAAGCGTAAAAATGAAATATCTACCATTATGTATATATACTTATTGAAAAGAAGCCCCTATTGCTGTAAATTCTTTCTCTCTCTCTCTCTCTCTCTCTCTCTCTCTCTCTCTCTATATATATATATATATATATATATATATCTGTGTGTTTGTGTGTGTGTCACCTCACTTAAAGAATTAATTTACTTTGTACAATGGTTTTAAATCAAGAATCATATTAACGTTCCGTATATATATTTTTCACAACGTGTTGTACAATATAACAGTTAATCATACCGTACAATATTCTGAATGTCCTTCATATCACAGATCAAGTTGAAGTCATTTATCTGCAGAACGATGACATGTCCTTCATTCATCTCGGAATTCATTTTACATTTTAGTGTTAGTGAAGTCTGCAGTATCTTCCGTCTTTGACGAGAGTACATTTTGGTTCATTCTTGACAAGCCTTCAGTTCCTATTGGGATAGTGGTCTTTTGCCGTCCTTCTCCATCGGTCAGTACTCTGTGATTAGCCTTGCCAGTTTTTGTCATCTTTTGTTCTATTTCCGTTGTAGAAACTTCTATCCTGAGTTGTTGGTGTTGGTTGTCAGGACTTTCCTTTGTCTGTGACCTCTGTGTTATATCAGTGTGTGGATTCTCTTCGGCAAATCGGCCACTGTTGTAATCCGATTTGTCCTTGGACTTTCCCGGTGGAACTGTCCTTTGAGCTCTTGCTTGGGCTACCCCTTTCGAAAGTAGTGGACCATCGACATGTAGTCGTATGCATGGCCAAACCAAATAATCGACGTAGTTTCCAGTTCTTGTATACATAGCAAAAGTATTTTTATCAAATGGGTCTCCTTCTTTCAATGAACAGTCTATTGCCATTGGTGGAGTCTGCACACACATGTACCAGCATACCTCCACACACTTCCGTAAATAAAGCTCAAGATTCCGACCGGGAGGTGACCTGGATCTCCTACTGAACTCGGACAAAAAACTCTGAAAAGCATCAAATATCGATGTACAAACTAATGAAGGCTTCATCATTATTGACAAACTAAAAAAAGCGTGCTATAGCAAAATTTGGTACAAGAAGCAGACATCAAATTTCTCCATGAGACAATATAAATATAAGGGGAATTCAGAACACGGACCTTTGAATATTCATTGGTGGGATCACGTACCATTTAGGAATAATCATAACCTTGTTGATCGCTCTAAACCTCCGAGACTCACCAGAATAACTCAAAGGTAAGAAGCGAGGAATAAATCCTTGTCGCAATCGTGAAACCTAATTAAAAGGCTCTGCCGAAAAAGCGACTCCACACTTTATTTAGTAAAGATTTGTAATAAT
>JACSZP010047433.1:0-11118 GCA_016161895.1 Pinna nobilis | reverse complement strand
ATGGCCATGTCAACAATCATAATTACAGCAACATGTCATGTTTGTTGATCTCACGGTATGGCCATGTCAACATATATATACAGGAGTCCGTGAGATTTAGCATACCATAGTTCAGAGTCACACTCATCTAGACAATAGCCTCTCGCTCTTCTATCGTCAACTCTCACTTTAGAGTACCCACTTGACATTCAAAGTAAAATTGAAGAAATACCAAGGAATATTTGAAACTCTAAGACCTAAAATTTGACAAGTCTAGGACAATGACGGTCTGAACGTGGAAAAAAACCCGCAAATTTCTAACGGCATTGGACCAGATGTCTGGAAGGAGTCAGAAACTTTTGGGATCAAATTCGAAAATATCCTTTAGACGAGAGAAGAAAATCAACATGTCTTTGTCATCGTCAGATATACAAAAGAGGTGTAGTTCATAATGTTAAATTTTGACTTAATTTTCGCAAGAAAATATGATTCAGGTCAATGAGATTGATTTTTACTATATTCATATCGGAAACTAGTGCAGTTCATTTTGAAGCTTTTGGAGATGAATTTTCTTTGAAATTTATGAAACGACATACTAACCACAGAGGGATTCAATTTCATCTGAGTTGTCAAAGCAATCCGGGAAGCCATCACATTTTAGACGCGGGTCTATACACAGTCCGTCTGTACAGGTAAACATATCGGGAGGGCAGGTAGGTGCTGCAACACAAAAGAAAACAATTGATTCCATCCCCAAGACAACAAATACATGTATATTCTTATCAAAGTCTCCCAAAAAGGAAATACATTCTTACCGATTGAAAATGTGACATTTTTCAAGAGGTGAATCAAAGCAATTTGATACAATTAACAGGCAGTAGTAAAGAGGAATTTTCAGTTTAGCTTTGTGTTAATAATCTTTTCATTTCTACATTATATACATGTATAGCTCTATAAATGCAAGTATACTAAGATTTCTAGAATAACCGATCGCCGATTACAAGATACAGGAGTCCTGTGTCATAGGAGATGTTGGCCTTTTAACAAACCCTCCCTGCTCTACGGTCATTAATTTTGAGCAAAGGCAAGATTTGTCGCCCTTCATCGGCACGCGGTCACGTCTCCATATAAGTGAAAGATTCTTGAGTAAGACGTTCAACAACAATACAACCAACCAATCCAATAACAATATATTCATAAGAAATATACGAAATCCGCGACGTTGTACTTACGTAGGACTGAAGAGGATATCGCTACGGAAGAAGATGTGGCGTAGGAAGATGACGTCGACGGCGTAATCGAGGGATGGCTCGTCATAGTATGAGAATATGTAGCGTTTGTCACTCTCATTTGGAATTCATACTGTGTCAAAATCAGTCTCAAATCGCCAACCAGAGCAACCCTATACCCTTCTTCGTCTTTCTGTGGAGCTATACTACTAAAAGCGTCCGTAATGTTAGATGTTATATATTCTCCCATTGCTCTTGATACCATCAAACCAAACTCAACGCGATTTGGTTGTTTCCTGCAATTTTGATATTTTTGTGCAAAATTAGTTGTACACGACTTGGAATATGATTTTAAAATACAATGTTATCAACATTTATTAAAATCAAATAGATGTCAAGTTATTGTTCGTCATAAACACATTGAACCTATGTGGTATAAAATCGAGGTCCCATATCACAGTAGGTGTCCACTATAATGAAACAATTCTTGCCTATGGCTCATATATTGAGACGTCTCTAAATAAGTTGCACGGAAAACATAAATGACAACATACCATGTAAAATTGACCACCTTAAGTCAATACTTGAGTAAGATGAATGGTACAAATATTTAATACCCATGGACAGATATGTTATGGAATTAAATTGATAATTTATTAAATTTATTAGTTGGGTGACATGTTTTTCTGCCTTACGTTGTACAGCATAAATAATATAATTTAAGATTTATACAAAAATTAGTGCATTGTAATTCAGGACATCTATATATGGTGAGGCGCAGACCCAAAATACGACAGTGTGTCCTAAAACTCGACAAAAGTCGATTCTTATATTGGAACAATCTGATAGAAATTCGACTTTCAACCTCTTGAAATGAAGAATCGCTATCAGAGCTTCGGAGACGAATAGTTCAAATTAAGAAGGCAAGATACGAAAAGTTCTGAACGAATAGTAATTAAACTCTCAATAAACCCCTTTACTGCAACTGTGGTCCCGTGATTTTTGTTGGCAAAATGATACAGATTCCCGGAAAATGACGTCAATAAACAACCAGTTACTTTAACGACGTCTATGTTTAACGGGCACCTTTTTATTTTGCCAACCTAAATCACATGACCGCATTTATAGTTTAAAGGTCTATAGGGTTTCAGTCTATCTTCATGCGCTATTAAAGTTATGAAAAATGAGAAAGATAAAACAATAAGAAAAATAGATGAAAAAAAAAAATCATGATTATTTCATGAAAGCATATTGCAGAGTCAGATTGTAAAGTAGTTCATAAAACCTAGATCGAACTTACCGGAAAGAAATTATTTCGCAAGTCCGGAGAAATGGACCAATGTAGGATTGCCCAATTATGTTATTTACCTATAAAGGCAAGACAAGTTACATGTATATTTCTGAACAAAAATATTGACATTATTTAAGGCATAAACAAGCCCTACAGATGTTTCAATCATATTCAAAGAATCAATGTGGCTCCGATAGAGCACATGCTTTACGTCAGTAGGTCTTGGGTTTGAATCGACATTGAGGCGGTTGGATTTTCCTATCCTTCGGATGACATGGTAAATTTGTCGACAGGCTACAGAACCCCGATGGATCACTGACCCCCAAATGCCAGTCACAGGTACGTAAACCAACGACACAATACAACAACAACAACATCAACAACAACCAAAATTACATTTGTACATGCTTTAAAATGACATACATACAGACCACTGATGTAAAATGATCCTCCTGGTTGAGAAATAAAACTGACCTATTGATAGACATTAAATTGAATATGTAAGTTATCGTTTATCAGTCAAACTTACATCTGCACAGAAGAGTGTTTCCTCTCTGGAGAACTCCTGTGATTGTCGGTCGTCAAAGCTCTTGGCATAGTTGAATCTATATAAGCCATATGTAATTTGTATATAGGTAGCATCTGAAAAAAGGAAACAAAATTATAGCGTGAATTAACGCATTAAGGTCGATAAAATATAGAAATAGTAAGTACCGATGATTATTTGTTATGGGACAGTATACAAATCCGATTAATGCAAGGCAAATTTGGCCTTTGAAAAATTCAGGTATTATGAAGGAGTGGGCATCTCCTATTGACCGTTTACACCCCGCATGTCCGCAGTCAAGCCCCAAAAAATGGTGGGGGGAAACGATTCCTCCTCAATAACACTTTCAATTTAAGTAAATGCAAATAATCGTAAATGTAAAGCTAGTTTCCGTGGATGACAGTATTAGGTCCAATAACCACGGTTCTAATACAAAAGTGGTCAGTTTTGAAAAATACGAAATAATTATTACACAATTATTTGAAACAAATACATCAGTAAGAGTAACAAATGGAATTCAGATGCCATGGAATTACTCGTATGAGATAGATGTAAATGAAAAAAGAACAGAAACACCACAACTGAATGCTTTGGAGAGTTTTTGTGTTTCAGCAATATCACTCACCATATACAACATATTGAGTTGATGTTACACCAACAGAACGTGTTACAGTTAAAACTGGAGTCGGGGTGGCTTGAATTGACGTAGATGCAGTATTTACACTTGTGGATGTCGTGACTGGTAGGTCTGTCATACTACCAGTGGTTGTTGCGACATTTGTAGGAAATGAAGAGTACGAAGACGACATTTCATCGACAATGGATGATGACTGCACTGTGGAAAATTCACTCTTGTCCGCAAACGAGGTAGAAGTAGCATATGTTGATAGTTTGCTTACATCACCAGAGGAGGAATACAAAGAAGACTCTTGTGACAGTGATGACGTAGATATTGACACGGTATCCCAATCGATTGATACGGTGGACGGAGTTACCGACGATGTCTCTGTTTTTCCATTGGATGAACTTGTATGTAACACAAACGACGTCACGTCTCCATGGAGAGAAGTTTTCTCAGTGGTAAAAAACGAAACATCTTGAACAGTTGATGCAGATGTCAATGTGATGGATGTGGGTTCTGGAAGTGTTGTTGACTTGATCATCGATATTGTTGTGTTAGAAAAGGCTATTCTATCTAAAACAACGAATACGTAACCGATTTTGTGTGTACGTAGAATATCTGCAGTTTCTTTCCTGCCATGGACTACTTCTGGTGTATATTTCTCTATCAGGACTCTAAATTCTTGCATTGTAAGCGGTAAAGCCTTTGTGAACTGAAGTCGAAATCGGATCCTGGCAAACTCCGATGTGTCATCGGGAGCCCTGAAATTTATTGATAGGAAATAGACAAAAACAACTAGAAATTCAATAATTGTACGAGAAGCATCTTCATGGTTATTTTTTGACAAAATCTTTGTGAACAATTACAATACCCAATGTTTGATTCCAGTTTGCGTCAATCCTATTATCGCAAAACTTATAAGAAGAAGTATTAAATGTATGTTCACTTAATACTTAATCTTAAGTGAAATTTGCGTGTTGTTTCTGATTTGACCTTTTACACGAATGTTCTCTGTCATATTAGCAAGTTAGCGATCATTCAAAGCTTAATATTCCTGGAACACACAGCATATGCACAAACAGTTGAGGGTTTTATCTCTTTTTTGTTTTGCTACGTGAGTGAATCAATTTTAACGTAAATGTTATAACAAACAAACATAAATAAACTTACAGAAATTCTTGAATGTTGCATGCTGGTTCCTCGCTATTAACTGTGCTGAATAAAGTTTTGATCTGCAATAGGATACATTTGAATAATATAGAATTATTTTGATTTAATTATTATGCTGTTAAAAGAGCTGAAGTGATTGATATTTGTATCTGTTGAGTGATGGGGCATTCAATAAATGAATTTAAATTAAAAGTTTTAGATGTCTAGATAAGCAACCCCTGCTCAACGCACGGCACCCGTCGTGTCATTTACATGTATGTTCCGAATCGGGGAATAAGGGAGAAACGAGGTTAGGTGTACCAGAAGTGGAACATACCCCCATCATATGCAATGCTGGTGTATCACATGATCAGTCAGATCATGTTGGGAGCCGTAAAATATAGGAGTGATGATTGCAATCTAACTATTACTATCCCTTGGTTTAGTAGCTTTCTTGACAGCAGGAAGCCTCCATCAATGAAATATCGATGGGAAATACATGCATTTGAATATCTTATCAATTGAGAAATGTATACTACATATGCAGGTGCTGCTGGAGTGTTGCTGCCTTAAAACGGAAAGTTAACGATAGGAAAATTGAATTTATCCCTTTTATCGTAAAGTTTTGTTCTCAGTTATTCCCGTCATTGTCAATCAGCAGGTGTAGATCAAGGTTTGAAGCGAACCTGGCAGTTTCCGTGTTGTTTTAACTCAAACTCAATTTGAATAGCTTAGGTAGGCCAAACTTTGAATTGTTTAATAAACTGTCGTCATCTGTATAGCGGAACGTGACGTTAAGGGATCAGGCTAACTTTCCCATCATCACCCAATATAAGTGGCAGATTTTATAGTATTACGTTAAACAACAATAGTAAAGATGATGATAACAACAAAATCAATAATTTCATAATAATTGTAATTGCAGGTTCGAGCGTCTCGTAGACCTTTTTATTGTTTTGTTGCTAAGATCCTGATCGTTGTGTGTTGAAGAATCTCTCACTTATATGAAGACACCACCGTGTGCCAATCGAGGGATACATTTTTGCCTTTGTTCGGCACTTATGGTCATAGAGTAGGGAGGGTTTTTAAGGAACCAACACCTACTGTGACCACTGGGACCACGTTTTATACTGCCTCATCCAAAAGACCGGTTGGGGCTCGAACCCGGACCTCTCGAATTGAAGTCGTTTTAATGCACACTAACCACTAGGCTAAGGTTGAGGTCTTAATATCAGAATGTTATTATTGAAATATTAGTCAAGGTTCACATACATTCCATGCAGTTCTTATAGAAAAAAATGTCTTCATCTCTTTCTCTTTTGTTTTGTTTTTCTCATGTTTCATGTGATAACGGTAATAAAATGATTCATTATAAAGAAATGATAAACAGTATAAATCAGCATATGTCTAATTTGTATGGTGTAATAAACTAAACTTACGTCATGACAAAAAGCGCGGGAATGCGCAAGAAACATCGTTGATGTCGGATCCTTTAACGTTTGACTAATAGTCAAGTTGTATACAAAAACAGTGATGTCAATGGTATTCTGTTCATTACCTTAATGTAAGACAAAGAAAAAGCATTTTTTATTTATAGCATGAATTAAAAATATTGCTCTTAAATCATCGATTAAGATATTTTGTTTAACTGTTATTTGATTTAAAATACCTAATGTCTCTATGCAAGTCAGAGTAAATAAATGTTAATAATTAATTCAAACTAAACATGATTTTGTCCTATGAGATAAAAATTCATTAATGATTTTAATGATACATAACCATGTGTAAATGCATACATGAAACTTTTACTTATTTGATGAACAGTAGTTCAAATAAACTGACTCCTTGTTCGTAGAAAAGTATTTGGTATAGATTTCTTGATATGTCAACAGAACCTGAAATATTTGTTCTGACGATTTTTTAAAATCATTATTGCGATTTTTATTTTATTTTAACAATACCATTCCCTTATCTGTACACGCATTGCATATTAATCCCTGTCTTGTATGCCCCTTCCCATTTAAATCCCTCGATTTAAACATATTTTATTGATAACAATCATATTAAAAGGGATTGGACACAAGTTATACAAGTTAGAAACGTCCTCACTCAGTATTTAAATTTTTCTATGCGCATCTCTTCAGAAGCCTATAAACATCCTTTAACATACCAATACTTATCCGTATTTCCCAACCAAGGGCCAAGGGCAGCTTTCAAGATTGCAGGTACTGAATAAAGACTGGGAATGAAGTAGACATGTGTCAGACGATAGTCCGAACTGGATAAATCTCGCAACACGAGGATAAAACGTAATGTACAAAAATGTCTTCAAGAATGCTTACCCGTAGTTGGTTGTGTAGGGCGTAACGGACCAAGGTTTAGTCCGCCGATATCAATGAAGATATTCTTGAAATCCAATATGTCTGCCGCTGAAGGATCTATCATCAACTGACCAATCATTCTGTATTCTTTCTCTTCATGTCTTATCACTTTAGTACCACTGATGAGGATCTGTGCAATTTGCATTGTAAGTGACGTATACTCTTCGCCGACGAATTGTAACTCTGCTATCACTCTCACTGGTTCATTTCTGAATAAAATTATGTGAAAGAATGTTCACGTAACCAAAAGTTAAGGATTTTTGCCGTGGATTTTTTTTAACTCGAAGGCCATAAAAATTTCATGCATTTTCATATTTTTCTCAGTATATGACAAGCAAGAAATTAGTTAATCTTGATTTTTTCCAGAGATTTGCAATTACTTATAAAGTGGTTTACACTTCATTGATATTAGCTGAAACAAGTCCTCCAGACTAACCATGATGAGTAGAGAAGCGACTGATATATAAATCAGTTCACTATGATACAAATAATTTTGAAAATGATGAAGGACCAGATGTCACGGTGGAGTGCCTGGTTATTTTTTTTGTGTTGTTGTTTAACGTCCTAGTCATGTATACGTCACTTATATGAAGATGTGACCGTGCTTTGTAGTTTTTCACTTAATGGTAACGTCATCGTATGCCGGTAAATGACTGTAAATTTGGCCTATGCTCGTCACTCACAACAATTGAGCAGTCAGGTCCTTTAACGTGCCAAAAAGGGACCTCGATTTCTATTTTCTCGTACGAAGAACAGGGAATCAGCGGAGCAAGCAACACGGACTTGAACCCACAAATTCAAGATCAGTTATAGATGTAACTCAACAGATCACTGTTGTAGGTAGAGCATGAGATAGTTGTCGAAAATATTTGTATAACAGAGTACGGATACACTGTATTGCTACTTACTCAAACGTCTTGATTTTGCAACTGAAATACCGGTCTTTCAGTGGACTTTGAAGAAATATTGTATCCAGCTAAAGGAAAAAGATTGAATTGTATAAACAAGTATCTGACTTAGAATGAATTTCATTCATAACTCAAGTTATTTGAACAAAATATGTACATTGTATATCATTAGCATAATTATTTTTTAAGGGAAATCATGATATTTTATTAACATTCTAATAGAATATCTCTTGTTTGGACATGCAACTTTTACAAAGTTGTAACATATATCAACTACAGAATGAAACGAAATGTAATCCGATTAAAAATTTAGAGCTTCACTCCTGCTCTAGGAAGAATATATTACAAAGATGTCGAAATATTAGTACAAAGTATTATTCAAAAGTACATGTATTTCAAAAGTTTGGTCTGTTCAAATATATTCATCTTACGTAAATGCAAAAGCCGTGTAGCACGGAAAACGGTTTCTGCATAAATGGATTGTCACGTCACATATATGTATTAAATAATAATAATAATAATAATAATAATAATAATAATAATAATAATAATAATAATAAAGAAATCAGGGGCGCCGTAGCCTACCTAAAATATTTTGATGGTCGCAATATTCTATCTTTGAGGTGTGTCATCGATAGTGGTACATGTATTTTATAGTGTTTTACAGTGCTTTTAATATTTGTACAAAGTAAAGAAAAAGGAATAGATAAAGATTAACAATTGATGGAAATACTCACATTATTACATAAGGCTATGGACTGTATGTTGAACTCCAGTGAATTGTTGTTATGTAGTGCTTCCATCCAAGTTAAATTGTACACAGTAGCAACAAGTTCAGCTTGTACCCCACCTAATCGGGAAAACAAAGGTTTTAATATCTTTCAATTATTTCAAAATAAAAGTTTTCAGAAAACTTTAGAGAACAGGACCCGAGCAATTTTCACTTGAACCGTATACACTTCTCAATATTTTTACCGATGCAATGACAATATATGTAAAATTCAAACAGGTTCACTGAATGAAAACATGTCTGTATTAAAAATATAAGACGATGGGGTTCATATCAAATACATGACATGAATATCAATAATCAGAAAAGTATATGATTAAAAAATTGTGTATGTTGCCTTAAACACAACTAGAGTATACAATTAAATCAAAAGGCTGCATCTACCACGGACGACGTTTTATTATTTCATTATCAAATATCGATATTCACATTCGATTCAATACCGTACCAAGGGTTGACATTTCTTTTTGCAAACTCTTTATGATTCTGGTCCACATATTATATTTTTTGGATAAACATTGTAAATGAAATCAACTATGTTTTAAATAGAGGCTACATATCACAAAAGGTTTTATTTACCGACTAAATTCGCATCAGAGCCCGGAGTCACAATCGTCGGTTGTTCAACTGTCGTGGTTACATCTATAACAAAATTGCCTATTTTCACCATTTGGAATCCTTGGGAAACTTCCTTGGAAGTCATGGCATTAAGAACCAGAAGTATTTCCTCTTCTGTGATGACGCCATCAAAAACAAGATCGAATAGTATCTCAGCTCGATTTTCTTTACTGGTGCTAAAAATGATAAGCTACACAATATTATTTCTGAAAAGCATTTCATATGAGAATACTATGTAGAATGTAAGAACCAAGAGCTCAGTTTATGTCAAAGTGTAAATTAGATAAAAGACACATTGCTTTTGCGACTACTTTGGTTTAATAAAATATTGGCATAAAGACCGATTTTTGCTATCCCTTGTGTGTACTACTCAACCTCTAGATGACGACTTTCCCGGTTGAAAATTGGTTCGGCTTTGTCATTAATTACATGTATATGATTTGGATTTCAAACACACACACACACACACACACACACACACACACACACACACACACAGAGAGAGAGAGAGAGAGAGAGAGAGAGAGAGAGAGAGAGATAAACGAAAGATGAACTAGCGAGAGATGTGAAAGAAGTTGAAATAGTGTATGTGAAAAAAACATAAATGAGTTCAACGGGCAAAATTTATCTCAAAACTTTATCATAATTATCATAATCACTTTTCAGGACGTACCTCATTTTATCTGCACAAGCACACGTAATTGGAGATCGGTCCGTTTTTCTGAAAAAGAAAAGATCAAAATGTGAAAAATAGTACCTCATATGCCGTCGTGTTTTATTGGATGTTTTATAAATGAATAAAATAAAACTTGCTACTTATATTGATAAATTATCGCTTCCTCTTTTTTAAGGTATGGCCGTTTGAACACGATCGAGTTGTATAATAATGTTAAACGTGTTTGAATTTTACTATGGATCAGCTCATGGTTAATTTTGGGATAATGGTAACTCTTATGAGTCAACTCGTAAATAATAAGTTAAATAATCCTGTCCCAATGTTAAACCATGTACAGTGGAACCTCATTAATCCGGACACCTTCGTTTCAAAACAAATTGCCCGGATAAATGAAGCGTCCGGAAAACTGAGACATACATTTCATAATGTCCAGTGCACTTTGAAAATTTGTTCCCTGGAAATGTCGTCCGGAAGGTGAAGCATCCGGATTGTTGGAGTCCGAATTAATTAGGCGCGACTGTAGTAAGCTTATTGCAAGCAAAAATTTAAACTATTTAGTGGTTAACTACAAGTTAATTTAACGATGCATTGTGTAACCGTATGCATGGTGCGTTGCTGTAAAGACTTAGTTTACCTTATTTGCTGTACTACACATGAACTATATCTTTTGGATAAAATGCTTCCTCCAAAGTAATTGTCCATCTGTAATAAATCATGTTTGAAATAAAATTGAAGTGTTATGGAATAAAAAAATTCAATTCCTAATGAATAGGACAAGTTTGGAAATAATGATGATCTGCGCGAGGAAAACAAATGGCAAGTCCCTAATGGGATGGGACCAGGTGTCCGGATCCTAACAATATATAATTAGGTTTACTATTTGTTTTTTACCGAGGTCCCGTTTCACAGTAGGTGTTGACACATTAAA
>JACSZP010047427.1:736-11548 GCA_016161895.1 Pinna nobilis | reverse complement strand
CCACTCCGCAGTTGGCCGTCCCTGTCTTTGGGATGAGACAGTAAAAACCAAGGTCCTGTGTCACAGTAGGTGTTGGCATATTAAAGAACCCTCCCTGCTCTATGGCCAGCAGTGCCGAGCATTGGCAAAATTTGTAGCCCTTCACCGGCACATGGTGACGTCTCCATATGAGGGAAATATTCTTGAGTGGGACGTTAAACAACAAGACAATACCATTGGCTTAGGGACAGAGTCATCTGGATTAATGGGACTCCATTGTATTTGTGTCTTCTGATTGAAAGTTAATATGTTTGATACTTTGCATTTAAAACTTGGTCCTCTGATTTCTATGATTCTTAAATGAATTTCTACATTATATATTGCAGGGGTAACACCAACCGTTACGACCAGCAATTTGTTTGAAGATGTTGATAATGACTACAATACTCACAGTAGGTCCCTGGAGGACCACAGCGGTGAAGTGCATGCCACCATGGTAACGGTTAATGAAATTACCGCTAATACGCTAACAGATAGTAGCACTGCAAATCTGGTTGTAATGTCTCCACCGAATGGTTATGTAGGCAGCGAAGGCCACTATTCACAGAACTCCTGGAGGTCTCGTGGTATAACCACATCAAACTCTACTACAGAAACCCTACTACCCCTGTCTCCATCTGAGGAAGAGCCTCCGCAGAAACTCCTGAACATAAACTTGGCTAAAAACAACACCGTGGTGCCGCCTCACCAAGGTCGAAATCCAACGGTGGAAAGAAACACTCACAAGAAGAGTGATGAGGAAATTGCTGTCTCCGGAAATAAGCTGGTGTATAATAATGAGAGGAGAGGATCGGACAGTGTGCAAAGTGCCCCTCCTCTGTCTGAAGACCTTTTTGAAAATTTCAGTGACAATTTAGAGACTTCTTTGGTTCAAAGTGATGTTCTGAACCACCACAGAAATCCGCCGATTCCACACTTACAAAATCAAGTGCACTGTGATCACAACATAGTCAGACCTAAGGTAGCCAATCTGCCAAGCACAAACCCTTTACTGCAGAACAGTCCTGGTTACCCTAGAGACCGACCATATAGCAAATCAAAACTTGGGAAATTGATCAAAGTTAAAGATATTGGAAGCAAACTAAGTCAAATTGCTCTCTTTGCAAAGAGGGCGTCTAAAAGTCACCACCGTCATAAGAACGATAACAAAACTAATCTGCAGCTGCCTGACAGTGCAGACCAAGCTCAAAGTCATTGTTTACTTTTATCCAATCAGACTCATGAGGAGAATTTACAATTGGCCAATCAAAACATTGATCACAGTGTTCAATTGTCCAATCAAATTGGTGCTAATAGACATTCCTCTACAGGCCCAATTCAGACTGAAGTACGCATAAGAAATGGTTCTACAGTGGTTAGACCAGCTTCGTTACCCTCACCAATAGGTCAGAGGTCAGAAAATGGAGGTTATCATGATAACCAACTCTGTCTGGCTGAGGTAGGTGTGGCAAAGCTGGAAATTCAGCCCTCCAGGGGTCAAAGGTCAGTGATCAAAGTAAGAAGAGGGCCATACTCTAAAAGTACATCTGACCTGAGTCCTCTGTCAGAACTGAAATTAAAAAGATTTAGTGAAACAGGGTTTGCTGACAGCTTAACAAAATTGAAACGACCTGATTCTTTGTCTCTTCGTGGGCACAACTACAAAAACAAGGCACCACCAAAGTCCAGCACATGTGAAAATTTTAACGTCATTCTCCAAAACACAAAGTCAGAATCATCAAATAAGATCGAGGGCTTGTCGCGATCAAATTCTAGGGAGAAGATAAAAAGGCGCGTGAAGACGCCGTTGGTTGTAAAACATGGACGATTCTCGCTGTACGACGATCGGCTTATGACGCAGTTTGTGATTGAAAATTCAGACAATGTAGAAAATAGGGAACATTCGCCCAACAGGCGGAAGTCCAGCGGAAGCTTACAGTATTTAATCGAGAATTGTGACAGTAACGCTAACCTTTACACCACTATGGACCACAATTGTTGAAGTCTTGTCCGATTTTCCCGCAAATTGACACAGTCATAGGCTGGTGACATAGTTCTTTGTTGTAGTTTCTCAGTTCATAAACAGTAGTCCAAAAAGCGTGTTCCATGTTTGATCATGTGCTCATCATTTATAGTGCTATTATACGCTTTCTAATCATTTTCAGAGTTCAAATGTACGCACTAAAACTTAATGATCTAAGGGCTTAGAATAATTTGTCTTATAAGGCCACTCCATACGACAATGAGAAAAAAGTCTCTAGAAATACAGTGAAACTTGTTTACAAAGACCTGCCTCGGGCCACACCTAAATAGGTCTTTATATAGATGGTTTTTATATAGACGTTGACTTGTACACAAATGTTACTTTTGGGTACAGAAAAAATGCTCTTTGTAAACAGGTGATTCATATATACAGTTGGTCCTTATGTACAGGTGGTCAATGTAGTAGGTTATACTGTAGATGGTCTCACTGGATAGGTTTATTCAAAGAAATATTGGGTACAGTGAAACTTGTCTACTACGACCTCCTTAGAGACAAAAGAAAACTGGTCTTTATAATAAGGTGGTCTTTATATAGAGGTTGATTTTTATACAAATGTTACTATTTGGCTCCAGCAAAATCTGGTCTTTGTAACCAGGTGGTCTTTATATACAGGTGGTTGCTAAAGCATGTTTTACTGTAATACGTTTCTCCATAGGTGGTCTGTGCAGACAAAATTCTGCTGTACAAGTTACAATGGTTCTGAATTGTTGACAGTAGAAATCCAGCTCTCACTTTCAACGATTAGTGCTTCCATCCCAGACTTCAATGATATCTCATATAAGGGACAGTGTGCTAGTCTTCATGTTATTGATCTGAAGTGTAAAATGTGTACATGTATGTCAGTTTGTGGGGGAGGGGGAGTAGGGGTGAGCATTTAGAGGTGCTGCATTACCGTATTTGACCATGTACATATTTAAGGGTTACCATGTGACTGTTTTACAAAAAAGTTGACAGGGTATCGGCGAATCCCCTGTCAGAAATGAAGTTTCGCCGCGAGGCCTCAGTCGAATGGTGAAAGTGTCATTTCTGACAGGGGATTCAACGATACCCTGTCAGTTTTTGTAAAACAGTCACATGGTAACCCTATTCTAATGCTCCTTACATTATTTTAGCATTGATTCTTGAGTGTGAATGCGGATACGCATAGATGTCCTACTTTTATCAGTGGCCATTACAATGACGTTTTTATGATATGTGAACAATCAAAATGTGACGTCATCAAAAAACTAGCAGTGAATCGTGAATACCCTGCGAGTTTTCAGCTTCACTGTTCAATCAAATACATTGTAACTCAAAACAAATACGGTGCAGTAGAATTAAGATCTTATGAATTGTATAGATTTGTGTATAGATGTTGTCAATATATAGGTCTGGACCCAGTAAAAAAAACAAAAGTTTAATACGTTGTTAAATTGACTGAGAATTTCAGTAGAGTTGGTCTATACAGAATCGGCTTAAAGGGAATTCAATGCTATAATGAAGGGGGTTAAAAATCCCCGAAAAAATTACTTTTTATCTATACATGTAGTAGATTCTGATGTTTAAAACAAAGGTTGTGTATAACAAAGTCAAAAGTCAATTCCTTTTGACTTTGTTGTAGACCAACTCCACTGTAACTCATGGTTATATTTGTGGCCGTGTTAACTCTGAAATAAATAAATATTTTTGAGTTAACTCAAAATTAACTACATGTAGCAAAACAATTCTGCAATATGGTTAAACCACAAAGTTAGCTAACTTCAACCTAAAACTTTAAATTGTAGTTAGTGACCAACTACAAGCTAATTTAACAATGCACTGTGCAACTGGGTACTGGTGTACAGTTGAACCTTGCTATTAAGATCACCCAAATGACAGGCTATAATTGGTCTGATTAGTGAGGTGGTCTCTTATGTACAGAGGAACCTTGCTATTAAGACCACCCAAATGACAGGCTAAAATTGGTCTGATTAGCGAGGTGGTCTTCTAAGTGAGGTTGAAAAAAAGTGCTCCCTCTGAATTTTGATGGTCATTATTGTGAAACTGTCTCCTAAATGAGGTGGTTGTTAGATGAGGCTCCACTTTACAGTCCAACTTGTTTTAAGAGACCTTCCAAAGGAAAGAGCAAAAAGGGTCACATGACAGGTGGTCTCTGAATTCAGATGGTTCATATAGGAAAAAGTCATTTTGGGAACCATCCATTTAGGTCACTTAAGACAGGTGGTCCTTTAATTTCAGTGGGTCCCTAAGGNNACTACTTGATGCTATTAATATGTTCATTTGTTATCAAGTTTTCAGAATTGTTGTTGTTCATGAATCAAGCTGTTGTATATTGTTTTTAGGTTATGAAGTTTAGAATGAAATCTACAATGTAACCTGTTTAACCCTGTCACCCCTAAGTGTCAAAATGGTATGCACTTTTCTGTTGTGTTGGACCAGTCCATTACAGTACGTAGTGGTGAAAGGGTTAAGTGGACTGTCTAAGGCAAGATGCAACTAATTTTTGTCTATGGCGGGTGGATCTCTTATTTTTTAGCTTGTTCAGATGAAAGTCCTCAGAATGAATGCCATACCTGGCTGCATTGTTATGGTTTTTTTTGTCCATTGGCAAACCTGGGCTAAGTCTATTGAACTGAGAAAGATTGAGCTTAAAAATAGCTGAAATGCTTGAAATTTATCAAAGCAAAGTGAAGATTTATATACAGTTTAGTTGGTCTATTACAAATTGGCTTAAACCGATTTCAGTGCTGTAAAGAAGAAGAATAATCCCCGAGAAGAATGACTATTTTTCTATATACATGTATATAGTAAATTCTGATGCTTAAAATGAAGGATGCTTCTAATGAAGTCAAAAGTCAATCCCTTTTGACTTCGTTATAGACCAACTCCACTGTATGTCAGCTATATGTGAGAGGTAAAGTATGATTTAGGGTTTTCAGTAGTGTTTGAAAACATTTGGAAATGAACAGCTTGTAAGAAGCTGTTGGCATTTTGATAGTCATAAACCTCGTCAACACTACAAACCATAATAGACTGGTCTAGGACAATAGATTTGAACATACCATTTGGGTACAAAGGGGTGTGTATGTGTTGATGTGGATGTATGGGGTCAAAATGAGGTATTGTATCCTAGGCAATGTTAAGGTAATGTTTTACTGTACCTATAACTTGTGATCTGCTGGACAGGATTGACGTTAAGTTTTTTGTTTTACACAAGAAGAATCGTGTGACATTTCTTTATGTGCGCCCTGCTAATCACACCCCCCCCCCCTTCCCTCCCCCTCCTGCCCATTACCACCATTTTATAACTTCGCATAGTAAAACCAAGTCACATATCAGCACCTATACAATCAGCAAACTTCACTTACATATAAAACATTTTTCTCTTCATCTGCCCTGTTACCTTTGGTTACTTTTGAGATGTTCCCTATCACAATGTTCATTTTGAGATGTTCCCTATCACAATATTCATTTTGAGATGTTCCTTATCCTAATATTCATTTTAAGATTTTCAGATCATGGTAAATTTGACGCCATAATAAGTAGATATTGCTTTAAGCTACACCCAGTCTGATTAGTTTTATAACTATTTTGGGCTCCTTTACTTCATATGGCTTGAGGATCTGATAAAACCTGATTGAGGGTGACCAGTCGATCTCTTTGGCCTATTGGTTAGGGTGTTTGCCTTTTGATCATGAGGTCATGGGACCGTATCCGAGCCATGCTGCAGTTTGTTGTCCCTATCCTTCTCAATGAAATAGTAAAAACCCAGGTCCTGTTTTGCAGTAGGTGTTGGCACATTAAAGAACTCATTCTGCAAATGGATATATATGTGCTGAGAGCATAGGCCAAATTTGTCACCCTTCAGCCACATACAGTGACAACTTCATATAATTGACAGATTTTTGTGTGGGATTTTTTAACATCAACAGTACCATCAACCAAACAATAAGTCTGATTTCATTAGATCTTTATTGGATATTTAGTAATGGAGCATGTTAACCCATTCACCCCTACAGACACCTGTGGATTTGCCCAAATCATTGATTTAAGGAAGAGTCCATTAGATTTCAGGGGTTTAATGAGCTGAAGGTTAAATTTTAATAAGATTGTACTACACTGTACAATAAATGTGTGATAACTAGTCATATCGGATAGCTACTGACAAAGACTTGTATAAGATGTTAAGACTTGGCTTTAATCGCAGTTGTCTCCCTTGCTGTTTTTTTTTTTTAAGTATTATTTGATATTTCAATCACGTAATTGTATATAGTTTTACTATACTCCTTGTAAGTTTCTTAATTGTATTATCATTTTTAACAGTAAATTTTCATGACGCCCATCCTTTGTAAGATCTTTGTGTATTATACGATTTCAGCACAGCGTTTGCAGGGTCATGTACTGTATACTGTTTTTTTTCCTCATAAACGCACCACCCCCAATAAATCTCCCCCTTTTTGTCTCATGTGTACAAAAGCATAATTACTTACCATACTTACAGTGCACATAATATAAATTCTTTGTAATTCCATGAATCACAATCTCTTAAAATCAGTTTTATAAACAAATATCTTTATATACCGGTATATATATACAGTCGAGCCTCATTAATCTGGACGCAAATAATCCGCATGCTTCACTTCCTGGACAAAAGTTCATGGGAACAAATTTTTCTAATTGCATTGGATGTTTTGACAAGCATATCTCAGTAATGCGGACACTTTATTTAACTGGACGATTTTCATGGGAACATAGGTGTCCAGATTATTTAGGCCCCACTGTATATAGCTATATATTACTTTGGATTTATCCAGCTATCGCAAATTGTCATTCATCTGTGTAATCTATTAGACATCCCTTCCCTTCTAAAATTTGCAAAGCGCCTGGACGTTTACTAGGATAAATGCGGTATGTGGTTAAGTATGCTATTCGGCTCAAGTACAGTGTATTGATATAGTGCACTGTCACATGTACAATGTATGCCACAGTTTAAAAGACATGGTTATCATTTCCATGTTTACCATTCCTGTTTTAGTTAAATTCATTGCCCTCCAAAGGGAAGTATTCTTATGTAAAAATAACAAACAGACTCTAATTCTGCAAATTTCTGGCCCCTTGGCCTTTATCACGTTAATTGATGACAATATTTGTATCAACTACATTATATCACAACTCCAGCATTAACAGCTTCTTTCCAAATAAAATAAAAATCAGAAGCTGTTATTACCTTGTGGTTAGCATGTTTGTCTTCTGTCCGAGAGGTATGGGGTTCGAATCCAAACCATGCTGCAATTTCTTGTCCCCGTTGGTTGGATAAGACAGTCAAAATTGAGGTCTCGTGTCACAGTAGGTATTGGCATGTTAAAGAACCCTCCCTGCTCTATGGCCATAATTGCCCAGCATAGGCAAAATTTGTCGTCCTTCACCAGCACACAGTGACACTCCATAAAAGTGAAAGATTTTTTAGTTGGCCGTTAAACAAAAATTTAACAACAACAACAATTAAAATCAAAATTTTGCAATGAAGCTATTAATATTGCAACTACAAAATAATGTAGTTAATTGTATGGTTTTGTCGTTTCTTAACGTCTCACTCAAGAATATTTCACTAATGTGGAGATGTCACCGTGTGCCAGTGAAGGGCTACAAATTTTGCCTATGCTCGGCACTGCTGGCCGTAGAGCAGGGAGAGTTCTTTAACGTGCCAACACCTACTGTGACAGGGGACCTCGGTTTTTACTGTCTCATCTGAAAGACAGGCACGGCCAACCGCGGAGTGACACTATGCTGCTCGAACCCCAGACCCTTCAAAATGAAGTCAAACACACTAACCACTCGGCTACGGAGGCCCCAATGCAGTTAATACAAAAATTGTTGTCAATTCACTCGATAAAGGCCAAGGCGCCAACAATTTGTGGAATTACAGTGGTGTTGTTTTTACATTCCTGTATTGTTTTTTATTATACGTTGTCTTATATATTACATAGATCTGTATTATATGATGTTCCAACAGGCATTTCTCCACTTCTTCATTTTTTCCATGCCTTCGTTATCTATGATATGAGGGGATAAAGTAATACATGTAGGTTTGTCATTTGAATGTAAAACATCATCTGAGGTCAGGTCCTTTGAAGGTCTTTCATATTTCATGTGCATGTCTTTAGAATTCATTCTATACCAAAATTGTTGACCTCTTGACCTTGTCATTTGGTATAGTATGGGTACAGATGCTACTTCTCCTACCTGCTGTGTGGGGCATCAGTGACCTTGACATTTGGCATTGTATGAAAAAAATATTATTTCTCTTAGCCCCTGTTTGGGATTTCTGTGACCTTGACATTGGGTATTGTTTGAGGCAGATGCTCTTTCTCTTAGCTGCTGTTGGGGGCATTAGTGACCTTGACATTGGGCATTGTTTTAGGCAGATGCTATTTCTGTTAGCTGCTTAGTGGGGCATCAGTGCCCTTGACATTAGGCATTGTATGAGGCAGATGCTACATTTTGTATTTCTCTTAGCTGCTGCATGGGGCATCAGTGACCTTGACATTGGACATTGTATGAGGCGGATGCTACATTTTGTACTTCTCTTAGCTGCTGCATGGGGTATCAGTGACCTTGACATTGGACATTGTATGAGGCAGATGCTACATTTCGTATTTCTCTTAGCTGCTGTGTTGAGTATCAGTGATCTTGACATATGGCATTGTTCAAAACAGATAATGTTTCAGTGTTTTACAATTTACATTTTGTGAACTGTAGACACTTTTATGTCCTTCGTTTGATGTATACAGTGTAGCCTTGCTATCAAGACCACCAATGTGACTGGCTGAAATTGGTCTGATTACTGAAGAGATCTCCTGAAAGAGATTGGAATACTCTAGAATGGCAAGTCATAAGTATTTTATATTTCATGCGTATTCTTTGTGATAAACTACCAATTTTTAAGACAATATGATTTCACTTCTATACATGGGCATTCATGTTTCACAAACACATTTTAGTGCTGTGCTGTGTTATTATTATTTTTTCTGTTTGTTTGTTTTTTGTTAGTTTTTTTTCTCTGAAGAATGATATGCAGGGGAAATAACTCTTGCCCAGTGTCAGTGGGTTGTGTGAGACATTGAACATTATAATGTCAAGATTTCACAAATTTCATGGCAACTTTAACGACCTTGTTTGCAATTACAATGTACAATGTTCTACTGACTGGAATGCTAACATTTTTTTTTATACATGTACTCTTACATTTGGGCTTCATGTTAGATCTTGTAAGATCAAGTTCTGCCGTTTGACCACACGGACTAGGATGAACTGGAAGTTGTTGTTTTTTTTCATTCTATTGGTTGAACCAGTTCAGAATATTTAATGGAGTGTCCCACTAGATTATATTTCCAAACTGTGTTTTGTTTTTTTGTTTTTTTGTTTTTTAAGGGTCCTCAATTACTTTAAGTTGTTTTCACAGGCAAATGACCATTCATTGTAAAGGTAAGCTAGAACATGGTTTGTCTGTAAACTAAAACTTCTAATTAGATGCTGGTGCTCTACAGCCTTATTCACTAAGAATTTTACGATAAAATCACTTGTCAATTGTAAGTGCAAGGAATTTTTTAATGATCAGTGGACAAGTTATAACTTTAATTCAATAAATCAAGTCTCTATCTGATTAACATAATTCATGTTGATCAGAATTTGTCATAATTTGCCAATTCCATTAAAAAATGTACAAAATATGATCAGTTGAATAATTGCTCACTTATGATTATGGGTGATTTTAATTGTAAATTTTTGGTGTGAAAAGGGCCCTTGTTTTGTTATTTTCTGTTTATATTGATATTATAACATTTGTTGACTGTGATTAGATATTACGATCACTTTAATTTCTCCACTTTGTAATTGTACACATTTTCTTAATTTGAAATCTGCTGGTATCTGTCATGATACATATTGGGCTTGTGTCTTAGTCATTTCTATGTTTTATGTGACATATGCTGTTATAAAATACTGTCAACTACAGACACGTTAATTTAGACAATAAGATAAAGAAATGCATTGAATAAGTTGACAAAATCGTGAGATTTTTACAGACATTATACCTAAAACTGGCAAATATATGTGTACATGTAGTACTCAGACATAAGAATTTTAAACAATGGCATCCACCACTGCACCGCATGACATCACTTAATGTTTGTGCAATTATAGTTTTTGATGGTGGAATGATCCTTAAACAAGATATACACTACAACAAGATATTTTGTGTTTTACTCATTGACCCCTGAAATATCAAAATGGACTCTTCCAGTGAATGAATAGGATCAGTCCAAATGTGGCATCAGGGGTCAAAGAATTAAGTAATTTGAATGGCCTAATTATGTCCAGGGATGCACTGTTGCCATCCGAGACACTAGTTCCACATAGATATTTACTGCATCATTTGATGCAATGGCCAAGTCCATTGGTGTTGAATTCTTTTCCAATTTCTTTCAAAATCAGAGATCACTTACAGGATTCAGAAGGGCATTGATATTTTTAGCTCAAATTGTATTCTCTGTTTATCTGGGGTTCAGGCCACCTTTAAGGGCCAAGCCTAATCCAGATGGGTGAACTTACTCTTTGACTTTGATTATTACATGTAACCCTTTCACCCCTGAGTATCAAAGTAGTATTCTCTTTTCTATTGTGTTGGACCAGTCTATTACAGTCTGCAGTGGTGAAAGGGTTAAACATGGATTATCTGCCCTTGTCCATCTGATGTTTTCCAGAATATCTGA
>JACSZP010047424.1:0-11813 GCA_016161895.1 Pinna nobilis | reverse complement strand
GACACATGATATATAACTTTAATCATCAAAACTGAAGTAAGATTGCCGAAACGGCAAAAATGTAATAGATAGGCCAGTGTTTACAATCTATACCCAAAACCCCAAGTCGCTAAGTGCGTTTGCACCTCAGGAAGTAAATCCCTCAATATAGGTTTGTCAAAATGGGTTACCCTACAATATATAAATCAGTTTTTTCATGTGTATACATATGTGGCAATATTTTACCCCTTAGGAACATCTCTGCTTCAGTCTTCACCTTCTGGTGAAATGTGATTTGGGCGTTGAAGAGGCACCAAATCAGTATAGCAATTTCCCCATGTCTTTTAAATCTTTGAAGCATGCTTAAATGGCTTTTTAATCTCTCTTTCGTCACATTTTAAGGTATTGGGTTTAAGTTTATTACATGTAAAAAGAATTATCCTAAGAGATTCAATGCCAGCGTGCCAAAATCAAGCATTAATTTTTCCATCGACTTTATTTATGCAAAGATCTTTGATGTACTGATAATTATGATGACTTTCAAAGCCCATGAAAAATTCCCTTTATTAAAATGTTGGTTTTTTACATGCATTTTTCATAATGCATCTTTCCAGGTATTTCAAGAGTATAATTCACATATTAACTATGTTTTGCTTAGCCTTAGGGTAGACAACTAAGTGTGCATGTACATTACATCATGCACTATCCACGTCATTTTCTGATGCATAGCACACAGTTCTGTATTTCCTATGACATTTATGATCACAAGATGTCTCTTAAATGGAAGTATTAATGATTTTATTATGTCTGATCTTGACATCAGGAAATGATTGTAAACCTGTTAAATGATCAAGTTAGTAATGAAACCGGAAGGCTATTGTGCAGTAATGGCAAAATCAGTACGGAAGGCTATTGTGCAGTAATGGCAAAATCAGTACGTCGGGGCACCTGTTCATGGGACGGTAAAAAAAAGTGTTAACATAGATACCCTGTAGGTGTCCCTAAAATTCTACTTTTGTTCAGAAATTCTTTCATTCTATATGAATACACATGTTTCCCCATTGGCACTTCAGCCAGTGCAGAAAGTGGTCACTTTGAGAGCCAGTTACATGTATGTCTCTGTGGTCGAGTGCTTAATATCTTTGGAGTTTGAATCCCATTGGGAGCTTAGTTGGTTTTTACTGTTCTTTGGACGAGGCAGTTAGAATTAAGTTTTGTGTCATAGCTTGCTAAATGGTACTTGACACATTAAAATTGCTTATTGCACAGGATTAAGTCCTTGGCAGAGATCAAAATTTCTGAAGCCTATATCAGCTTGATGCTGGTTTGATATGACTTAAATAATGCTGAAAGTAGACTATTAGAAGTCTACATGCAACTGTAGTTCAGCAAACTGAATCAACATCCTGAACATTGGACAACAATTCTCTGTATATAGCCCTCAAAGACAGTTCTAGATTTGTTTTTATTTTGTCATATCCAGCTTTAACCATGTAATAAAATGTAGAACAGCTAGTGTGTATCAGCTTTATGCTGCCTTTATATTTCAAAATAAGAGAAAACAGTTTTTGTATTTCTTTATTGTCAAAGTACAGTATTTTGTACAAACTTCATTGAATATTCAGTAATCAGATTTGAAATGAGATAAGAGACAAGGATCGACCTACATGTATATACGTATTTAGTATTTAGCGTTAAGAAATAAAGGAGAAATTAAAGAGAAACTTATCTACAACCATGATTTATTGTGGCAGAATTATTTGAATGATTTAGGTGCAAAGAAGGGATTAGTAGATTGGTCCTTGAAAAATTATGAATGGAAGACATTGTCGCTACTGTAGTCAATGGGAGACCTCTCCCAGGTACAATTATCTTTTGTGAAGTAGATTCACACTGATACAAATCAGATATCTGAAATGAATTCTTCCTGTGACCTTAAATTCAAGAAATACCTTCCCACTCAAGCTTTATATGTTGTTTAAACAATCTTATTTTGAGCAAATAGATTTTATGTGCACAGCACATTTTTACATGTTTAGGTGGGTGTTGAATGTCGTTGACCTTGCCGATTTTAATTTTTAAATACTAAGGGGTGTACTTCTTTCACAGGAAATTCATACCTTGGTATCTCTGGAGAAGAGACTTGTCATGAAATGACCTCTGAACTCACAGAAAAAATATTGAAATATAGTTAACAGGTATTTGCTTCATGCCAGATTTGGTCCCAAACAAATACCAATGCCACAGATTCATTATCTTATCATAACCATAAGAAAAAAGTTGTTTGAGAAGAAGACTGCTTGAGTTAACTCCCTTTATTATCCTTTCTTTTGTAGCTCCTACTACATCAGTGCCCTCCAGATACAAACCATGTTTACCACAAGACAAAGATTACTGCCTCAATGGGGGAACATGCAAAGTGATTGTAGATATGGGAGTCAAAACATGCAGGTATGTCTCCTTAAGCTTCATATGATTAGTGCTGATTTATTTGTCTAGCAGAAAACTTTTGATGCTCCTATCATTATTTATCTAAATTACAAAATGTGTGCATCATTTCTTTAATGAGTGTTTGTTTGTTTGCCTTACCTAAGAATGAAAGAAAGATGGATGAACTGAGATAGAAACACAGGGCTAATTGTAGGCTAATGATAGTGCATGATTTATGCATATGGATGTCCCTCTAACAAATGAATCACACACAAGTTATAGAAATTATTGGACATTTTAATTTTCATTTTGTCCCCATTCTTTTAGAACTTGTTTTTTTTTCTCTCTTTAAGAATAAATAATCAAAATATTGATTACTACCTTATGTTCTAAAACTCTTGCAACTGAACAAAACAGGATTAAATCTTGCATGTATTTCATTTTAGTATCAATAGATTTACATGGCCCCATTCATTTCTGAAAATGTGGTAAAGCATACAACAAACTTTGTAAGATCGCATCTATGTGATTTGGTTTGAAAAATTGATGCTCCCTAGAATATAATGCATAAATTATGTTGTACATGTACAATACCTCATACCCAAACATGTAAGCTTGAATCTTTCATGTGATAAAGGACCAATCTGACTGCATGAGTAGTTTCCTGTTGTAGACTTATGCAAGCAACAAATTATTATAAAATATTTTCATTTCTATTCGTGAGCAAAATTACCAGATCTGTCATTTACTCAACCATCATCTATTTATGAATTATTTAGAATCTTAGCTTTCCGCTGCTTTAAAAAAAACAGTTATTTTTCATTCTCTTTCTTAAGTGAAAATCTTCAAACATTTTGATTAAGAAAATTTAGGACCGCACATTTTTTTGTTTTATCTCTGTCTTATTTCGGTGAGGTAAATAGTTTTAATAAGCCACAAATATGTGAGAATCACAGCCTCTCCAAGTCTTGCACTGTGTAAAGATAACAGTAGCTGCTAACATCAGGCAGACATATTTCCTCTTATCGCTTCCCCTTACTTAACCTCCACTTATTTGTTTTGCAGCCATTCATATTTTCAACCGCAGAAAACATTATAAAACACTCAAATGAAAAGATAGAAGATTATTTTAAGATATTTTTTCTGATGCAGAGGGTTTTCAAGTACATCTATATTTTCTATAGCGATACCCTACTCTTTTCTGAATATTTATTTCCATTCTGTTTCCCTCTAGTTAATTTATCCTTTGGCTAAATGAAGCATGTGTTTCGATCGCTTGCTTGTCTTTTGAAGTTAGTATAAAAAGCTTCAGCCTCCAAGCTCTATTTAGGTGTATAGATATTGCAGTGTATCTAGAAACTTACCTGCAACAAGTGAATTGGTGAAAAAGAGGTGTCACAACAGTCAGTAGTGCAAAAGTCCTACCAATCAAATGCATGGTCACTTAGCTAGGAAAGGAGTAATTATACCGTTAAAAACTTAACTTTAAAAGTGATTGTATCATTTTCTCTTAAGATTTCATTTGCATTTTATAAGCAATCTGCTTGTTTGTGTAGATTTCACTGTTTAACATCTGTAAGTAATGCTGAATTTGTACACAGGTTTATTAGTGTATTCAATAACAAGAAAGAGAGTGTGTGTACATGTGCATGTGTGATTCAATACACAATATTTACAGGTACCTGTATGTTATTGAAAATTTACGTTTTCATGTTTGATTTTAAATGGTTGAATGCTAGAGGAATTGTGGGGGAAGACGTCTTAATTAAACTTGCAAGTAGTTGTGTTTGAATGTTTTTTTATTCAGATATACATGTAGGTACGGTACTATTGTACACTGTCTGTCTGCAATCGACATCAAGCAGAGCATGAGTGAACCTCTGAGTGTCTGTTTAAGTATATCTGCACAAATAATCCCACAAATATTTGGTAGGCAAACATCTGACTAAGACATTCCCCAATTCCCCAATAACTTGCTTTTTGGTTGTTTTATCTTAATCACTATTCAGGAAAACTTAATTCCCCATTCCTTGTGCACAACACACAAGATTTTAGAAAACAATAATGCAAGAAAGAATAACTTAGTGTCTGGATGGTAAACCAGTGTTTTTCATATAATGTTTTGTACGTATGATATATTATGTACATCAATATTGCACTTACAGTAAATATAGCTAGACCTAGTTTGCACAAATTAACTCTGTAGGAGAGAGAGAGATTTATGTATCACACTTTGTCCGGACATTTTGGAGGACATAGGCTGTGATGAAGACATGAGCAATAACAGTACATTTTGCCGTCTACACACAGTAGGCTGGCTATAAGGTTCTCATGATAGAAGGACCTAGAGTTTACAAAAAGTATTGAACATTGTCAATGATGTATAAAAAGTCGCTTTTCAAAAATTTTTGATAGCACTGAAATTATTATATGTATGAAGAAATGTTTGATATTCTTCAAAAACTTTTGCTTTTTGGTACAAGGCTAGTGGCTGGTTTCTGACTGCCACATAACATGCATGCTGATCATAAAATACATGTATTGGTTACATTTATCAAAAGCTTTGGAAGGAAGGGTGTTAACACCTTACAGGACTTGTGTATCACAACCTGTTTAACTCAATGACCCCTTTCAATTATAAATGACTATAGCTTAAATGTGGCATCACAGGGCAATGGGCTGAATAATTGCTAAATAGCATAGTCTTCACCAGTGACATTTGCTGAGGAACAGTAACATCTGCAGAGGCAATGTCATATCCTGCATGTGGTTAGTAGTAAGAAACATGAATTTACTGCTCAGAGATGATGATATTTAATGATTACAGTAATAAGATTACTTATTTTGGTGATGGTGTTAATTATTACTAGATGCCAACGTTCATACCATGGAAAGAGGTGTGCGATGCGTAACCCAGTCATCAGAGACTTACTGGAAAATTCTGGTATGGTTTACTGTATATGCTACGATGCATTCAAGTTCAAAGTTTACTCCCGTTTTACAAGCATGGCATGCATACTTATATGCATTTTAGGAATGTAGATTTTGGAATTACACGAATGAAAATTTTTCAAAGATATGTTTAAATTGCACCCTTTTTATCTATGATGTTTAAAGTTAGAGTAACTTTATAGGCAACTTTTTCATAACTTAATTAAGAGCAGATCCTGTAGCACATTAGATTATATTAAGATATCATTAGTAAATAAATATTTATCATGACTTCAATGAAATACATAAATTCTAGAATAATTTAAAAATGAATAAAGATTTTGATAACTGTGTTAAAACTTATGTGTGTTAAAACTTAAATGTGGAGCGTTGAGATTATTAATACACAGATAGTATATATATGATATGGATCAAACATTTTTATGCATGCAGATTGGTTCTTTACTCAATCGTTATTTGAATAATAGCATGAGAAAAAAGTTTTCCAAAGCATCCAAAGACAATTTTCAACACAAATAACCCACTTACAATCACGAAGTGTCTGTATTTAGTACAAATATGCAAGACGGCATGATGAAATCTTTAGATCTGATCATCACTATTATCATTTTTTTTAACCCTAACTGTTTGAGTTTTATTATGTTAAATCACACACATAGATATTGAATGTTAAAAAAAAACAAAGAAATTCAAATTCAGAGAATGTCTAGTAAAGAAATGTATAAAGTATGAATGCCAGCACTTGGAGAACACTTGAACTTGAATGACCGGCCACAGATATGCTAGGCACAAGATGTCGGATGTGCTATGCTGCTAATATATTTTTCTTGCACGACTTTGTATCCCATGAGAAAACGACTCATTCAGTTTTATCAAACCATGCTCTAACTTGAAAACAGATTTGATATCTGGCAATTCAATTTAATTCATTTTATTCACATGATTTTTGGTCATTAGCGAAGTGCTCTTGATGATGTACATTGTACAACTGTGGAGCAAGCGATGGTTTGATTGAATCTGAATGGGTTGTTTACGATATATATATACAATTATATGCTTGCATTTACCTAGCACTTCACTGCCATTACCCCTTCATTGATTTATTTTTTTTACGTTCTTTTTTCTTACAATGACTGATGAATCTTTCTGCTGGTTCCCTCAATAGGTGCCTGGATGCGTACATAGGGAGGCGCTGTCAATTTTTAAGAGGGCCTTTGGAACAACCAATAAAACCAGGTATAAGTTCATGCTATTATGCATGTTTCCTTGGAGATCACCGGGGGAAAGGGAGGGTAGCATGTTATGGTTGCCATGTGGCCATAGGCTGCAGGAAGATGCCTATGTAGTCAATAAATATCAGATGAAAGAAGCAATAGCATTTTGAATTAGATCATCTTTTTTCTAAATTTGCGAGAGACAAAATCCAAAATAGTGGGTTTCCTTTTATTTTCGAAAATGAATACTAATGATAGTGATAATCAAGTACAAAAGTAGTCAAAGTAATCTTTTTAAAAATATTTGTTAAGTTTGTACTTCTGATGGTTACGAGACACTTTATCCATCTGTCCCCAGACTTCTTCAATTCTTACTTCTTACACTATAGATTATATCAAATAGATCACCCCCAATGATTGATCCCATCTGTGTTGTACTTTTGCTCTATGAAATCTTTCGACTCAAACCCCAAAATGCATTGTTCCCATTCACCCCTTATCCCCCACTCAACACCACATTGTCACTCAGAAATTACAGGTTATGGCTGATTTTTTTTTTATATACCCCACTTGTACACTTTTGACATCACTTTGGTTGGAGGAACAAACAAGTGATAATCATTGTGAATTTCACCTGTGTGCGCTTCTAAATATTGTCATTACAATGATACATATATGGAGTGGTATATCACGTCACCGTTTAATTGCTGAATTTGTCGATGTGCCAATAGAAGTTGTAAGTCAGCTTTTAAAATATCGTGTATTTCCGTATTTATTAATCAGAATAGTAGTTCATTGTTGTCTTCTTCTTATAAATATTGAATCTCTTTATTTTTTCCGCATTTAGATCTCTTTGTATCTCCTGTATTTCTGGATATTATAATTTACTTTACACAAATATCTATCGCTTTTTATGTACACTGGTATTAATCAGAGACAGAAGGAGTAGATTGATTTAGAAATTTATGCATGCTTGAAGACATAGATTATAAATAAATTGTTGTCTAAATTATATATGGAACTCATTATAATAAATTGAAAATGAAAAATAAGAGAAATCACTTATGATCAGGCTAGAAATAGCTTGTCAGTCATTATGCTTCACGTTCAAAAAGTATTAGTAGACACGATAAATAAGTGCATTTCATCTCAATTCAATTACCCCCCTAAATTGCTAAATAGACTTTCTCAGTCTATGATGTGGGCCACACTAAATTTAATATTTAGGGTGAACAAAGTAGGATTATTTATCAGTAGTTTATGCTGAACCTGCAGATTATGATATTGCTTTTTGATGCCTTAATCATAGTCTATACACAAATCCCTGCTTGTTAGAGTCTGATGGTTATTTTTATAAATTATACACACTTCAGATCTATAAATGGCCCATTTACAGGAAGTACCCTATCTACTTGATTTCCTGGCCATCAGTAATGTCATGTTGAATTAGATCTAACAATTGACTAGAAATTTCTCTATCAAGTGATGAATTGTAGATGCCAGCTCTTATGGAAACATTTTTGTTCAAGATCCACATTCTTCATTCATAAAATAGTCTATTGAAGATATCTCTCAATCCATGACAAGGACAACATTTCCTACCCACCTTGTTTTCCCATTTTAGCTCAAGTACAGGAAAGTCATTTCAATGAATAAAACGCATATTGAAAAACTCCTAGTTCTGTTTATGAAATTAGCGCCATCAAATTATTTGTTCAACAATCAAAAGTGGAACAGAACATTCTTTTAAGAAAATTGATTCCATAAAGATTCATATCCAAGGGATAAAGTAAACAGAAAAACTCCAGTCGGGACAGATGGAAAAGTTGACTGTTCACTTTCAGAAACAATAAAAGCCGCTGCAAGACGTAATTATTCAATGCGGTTTCGATGATGACATTTTGATTACCCTTCGCAAATAACTACATATGTCTTGTAGTATTAAACTTACTAAATCAATGGAAATATTTGAAGAATGGAAGAACTTTGGTGTTTGATTTGGATTTTTTATTTGCTAGTCTTGGGATCAAACCTTAATGATATTTGTACAGGATAAATACCTGTGATTATTATACAGACAGTGGTGTATTCAAAATATGAAAATAAGTTTAGAAGAATTAAATCTTAGATTCATTGAATATTCCACATCTCTTGAGTTGATATTATATAGATCTCTACAAAATAGATTTGCCAAAGGATTACTGAAATATTATCTATCAAGAACATACAATCAGTTAGCTGATCCATGAATTTGTTGGAAGGTGCTCTAAAAGCATCAAAAGAATTGTATCGCCTTTATACTCTGTATAATCACAGTATTTAATCCTTTTATGATGATGCCAGTTTTTTCAGTATTTAAGGCTTACTGAACAGATTTATTCCAAATTTTGTATCTAATGCCTCAGGCGTATCATAAGTGAAACTCAATTTGCAAGGTGCTTGTTTCATCATGATGCAATAACCCTGTGGTAAATAGCCAGTCTTTATATCCTTTAGTCAAGTAATCTTCACCTTTTTGCAAAGCTGCAAGGTCCCAGCATGAACATTTCAACTAGTTTGTTAGATTATTCATATGGCTTATGCATATTAAATGGGATATGACAAAGGAATAAACAAGTTAAAGGACAATATGGATGAGAATTTTCCTCCAATTTGAGGAATTCATACTTTTCAAAATTGTGGTACATCTTCACAATTAAATCCTTGCAAAGCTATTTTCCTCTAATTTTACCATTTTGGATTCACATCCCTTGGTCAAGATAGTAGAACAAATTACCTTTGCTTCCATTAAGATTATGCCTGACTTTGTCAGTGCATTCTAGCTGATCCTAAGGTCAATACATAAGTTAAGCTGACATCATCAGAGTGATTTATACCACATGGTTGTAATGTTCTTAAATCCTTAAACCTTACAGGGCTATCAAAGCTTCCAGTTAATGAAGATTAAAAGATACATAGACTTTCGAAATTAATTTGAATATTGGGGATTTGTCTATTTCTTCCAAAAGAAGCTGGTGAAAATTATGATCATTTTCAAATATACTGTTTGAGCATTGCAAAATTCCTATGATGATGGTTAATCAATTATTTTTGTCATTTTATCATTTACAGAACCAGGTACAGAACGAGATCGCACCATGGCAATCATTGGCATTGTGATTGGAATTTTGATATTTATTTGTATCTTCATTGCCTCGTACTTCGTTGCAAAGTAAGTGCATTGCTTTTGGTATCAGACATGTTGTTGACATTTGATATTCTTCTCAAGTTTCTTCATTTCATGCAGAGCTGTTACCAAAAATTCGGTGATTTATTGCAAATTTTTGACCTATGCTTTTTACATGTGGCCAATGAGCAGAAGGGATCCTAAATATGCCAACCATTACAGACTTGAACATAACGATATATCTTGAATACTGGCACTCAAGGAAGTAGTGAGGAACATGGTTCTCACAAATTTGTTGTTCACAATTTTGCTGGACTTTATTGCTCATATGAATCTACGAGTGATAAGTCTACATTGTATTTTATACTTATGACTGTTAGGTCAGAATATTGAGTGTCTGACTTTGTCAACAAATATTTTTGAAAAGCTGAAATAGTATCATTGGTTTGTGTTATTTTTTTCTTTTTGGGGGGGGGGGCTGTTTCTTGAAAGTAATCATACACAAATTGTTTTTCTTATGTCTACCATCATTTGATAATGGCATGTTCCACCATCAAGTGCAGATTTCTCATTTAAACTCAAAATTATGACACGCAATCCATGTAAATAAGATAGCCATCATATGGATAGCAGTAAATATTGAACGAAATTACCTTACTGATAAAGATTAAAGACGGTTCATCAAAAATAAAACTTTCTTTCAGAAAAAGAAGAGCTCAATTCCTGAAACGACGTGATGAAAAAAGGCGTACAGCAAATAGCAACTCAGTGGCAAAGTCATCACCATCCTATCAAAAGTTGTCATTTACTACAGTTCAGGTCGACCCAGAGTCTGAGAAAATCGACACTTCCAGATTATTTCAGCGTCAAAATACAATCAACATGGTAAGTGTGTATATGTGTGAGTATATTTATATATACAGTGGAATTTCGCCTAAAGACCACCTCGCTAATCAGACCAGCTTTAGCCAGTCACTTGGGTGGTCTTAATAGCGAGGTTCCACTGTATTTATATACATCACATACAGAGAGAGAGAGAGAAAGAGAGTTCTTTTTATATAATAACTATTTGGTATTGGATAAAATTGTTGTAATGAATGCTAAAATCTTTCTCTACCTCTAAGCAAGCCCTGTTACCCCCATTAGTTTGTGTCTTTGTATAAAATGTCAGTCTACAGAATATTTGAAAGAATGACAATGTGTTGGTTAGCATATTTGTTATCTATCCAAGTGCTCAAACAAAAACTTTGAAGAATCGAATTTTTCAGAACTGATCCATTTTTACCTGGTAGTCATCCTAATTAGAGATTTATTATCTTTTTATATAGGAAACACAGACAGAGGAGACCAGTTTTATACCCCCAAATCCCAACACCAATATAAACCTCCATCTTAGTCCAATGGACAATTTCTATAGAAATCCACCGTCACAAAGAAATTCTAGAAACCGTCTGTCTGGAGTGTCAACAAGTGGGGATAAGCCTGCAGAACGGCCTCCTTCTACTGAGAATGATCCTTCTTTAGGAAGGGAGATTGACGGTCGGAAGGGCAGTAGTTCAGATCTGTCACAGCAAACTTCGCCTAAGAGGAAATCTAGAGGGAGTCGTACCGACAACGGGGAGAAAGGTTACAGCATACCGAGGATCCGAATGATGTCTGAATCAGGTAGTGACGATGAAGATGTCTCATTTCCGTCTTTACATATTAGTGAGGACGAGCAGACTAGCCTTCCTCAACCTGATTCAGAAAGCAGTGTAAAGAATTCCAGTAACTCAGAAAATGACTTGGAAAAAAGTTGCAATAACAATGATAGTGAAATAAAAACTCCCATGGCAAACGGAGGTAGCATGGAGTTCAGTTTATCCCAATCATCATCAGCATCAAGCTTAGAAAAAATAAATGAAAATCACTCTTATAATAATTTGTCTCAGACAAGGAGGTTTTCGGATACTTTATCATGGAATGAGAGAGGTTCACCGGAACAGTTCGTGCAGGATCATGGACCTCCGGTGGAAGATCCGAGGTATATAAAACGGCCGTCGAATGACAATATATATGATCAGTATCCAAAT
>JACSZP010047407.1:0-13003 GCA_016161895.1 Pinna nobilis | reverse complement strand
CAGTCCAATATTTTCACATAATAGACTGTTTTCAGCTTATATCCAATACTTATCAGAAAGACAGGAAAAGTCAATTGCCTATATCAAGATCCAGATCCATTACCTTTGGGTTTGAAGATGAGCACTCACCTACTGATCAATGAAAGATCTCAATGATTGAGTCAACAGAGAATATATGACTGCCACTGTTTCTGACATGCACAGTTTAAACCAAAATACTGAGAGTTCCTACATTAAAGTTGCCACCCCTAGACCAATGTAGTCAAGGGAAAAATACTGGCATCAACATCTCTGACTCCTTGTCACTCCAGCTGTTCATGGACACAAATTTTGTTTTCACAGCATAACTCCAATATTTATTGATCCACAAGTACTCTACCTCAGTCAGTTGTAAAATCTTTTTGATGAGATTTATTCAAGAACTAAATTATGATGGTTTTTCCAGGATTTATGAAACAGAATATTTAATTAGGTTATAAATTCTATATAAATTCATACTTCATTTTAACATTATCCTATGGTTTCTTTTAAGAAAATAAATGCTCTCTTTAATGATGGAATGCCAAGACAATTCAGGATGATATTGAATACAGAATGAAATACTAATAAATTTCCTGTTTGCTGATTTAATTAACCAAAATCAAATCTTCTTTCTTTCTACTTGTATTAGAGGGCACAAGAAACACTTTTACAGTAAACAAGTATGAAAACTTGGATATGTTTCTAATTTCACTTTCAGGTGATAATTTGTTACTTTTTCTCCTACATATTACACTGATTTTATCTATTTCCAGGGAGGGTGTTAGAACTTTATCATCATGGTCACGGTTGGTAGGGCAGACTTGTCGGATACCAAACAATTTATGTACCACTCTATCAGCAGGACGCAAAGGCTGTTATATACTTCAGTTTTCCCATGACGGCAGGTAAGTAGATTTTGTACCAATCTGGGCTGAGCACCATAAAATTTAGAATTTACTTAAGTCTGAGAAAACTCTGAACTGCAGCTGAAGTTGAGGAAACTCAGGGGAATAATTTATATGGGAAACTTTTCTTTTAACCCACAATGTTTGAAAAAAATTATCCTAGAGTAAGACTCATGAGACAAACTTTTTATCAGGATGTTGACTTACAATTTCATTAGAATATGCATTTATGTATTTACTGATTTTGTCTAGTTTTGTCAGTTTATGCATACATATTTTAATGTCTTCAGAATTCACTGAGTAAGTATGTTTTCTTTTGGACAAAGGTCTAGGTGTGAGTGATTCATTTTCTTTATGGTCACTCAGATCTGTGAAGTGACCCATTACATGTACTTTAGTTGTAACCTCTAGTATGTTTGTAGGTTTAAGTAAATTTCATCACGATTCTATTTTTAACAGGAGTTTAGCATGTGCTTGTCATGACAATGATCAGTACCCTATTCTAGTCTATGAGGTAAGTTACTGTCAACTATGGCTTAATATTGTGAAATTTCTGATATTAACAAAAATCACCATTCTTGTAATGTTTTGTTAAAGTGAATGAACATACAATGTGATCTGTCATCTTGAAGGTCATTAAAAAGTGTTGATACAACATTTTTTGTAGAATTTTCTCTTATATTTTTGCTGTTACTGAGGGCCACCATGGCCTAATGCTTAGCATGTTTGCCTTCTGATCGTCAGGCCATGTGTTCGAATCTGCACTACCCTACAGTTGGCTATAATTGTCCTTCAAATGAGACANNTCGTCTCTTCAGTGGCACAAAATGACATCTCTATGTAAGTAAAATATTCTTAAACAACAATAGAACCAACCAATTTGTTGATACTCACCGGTGTATGACAAAAATTCAGTCATTTCGTATCTGCATTTATTACACATAATGTTAGTTTTACATGTACTTTGAAAAAGATATTTATCAAAGGCTGAGACACCGAGATGACAACAATTTTTTTTGATACTTTTTGTCTTAGATTCCTTCATACAAACTACTTGGAAAGTTGAAAGGTCATTTTGGCATTGTATATGACCTCAGCTGGTCAAAAAGAGACACACATTTACTGACAGCATCTTCAGATGGAACAACCAGGTATGTGTCAATAAGTACAGAGTTTTACCTTAGATAATCGTCTGTTTACACACAAGATTGCACACTGTTTAATGTTAAAAAGTCTCTGAAGACAAATTTTGTATCTTATTCAGTAACCATGTGAATGTCCCCTTCACAAAAGCTTCTATTCCAATTCTGTTTGATGGGCTACTTTAAGCTTTCTCTTGTTCTGTTTTTGAATGAAAAATTTTGAATTGATACTTGGTTCTGAATGGTCCAATTTTTATGTTTATTTTCAATAAAATTTATTTTGCTATAGACTTGCCCACCAGAAGGGAACTGTTTGTACTTTTGACATAAACTCCTCGCTCAACATTTAATATATTCATGCACTGTGATGAGATGTTCTCAAGCAGTGCTAATTTTTTTTTTTGTTTTTATAAAATTTTGTAAAAATTGCATAAATGCTGATATTTTTGTTCAGTTCAGATTTATTTATAAGGAATGGCAGAACTCTTTATATTGTTTATTGAACCATAACATTGATTTTGATTGTTCACATGTGGTATAATCTGCTTCATGGTATATACCATGTGAACAGCCAAAGTTAATGTTATGGTTCATTAAACAAAACATAAACAATAGCCATACCTTAGATATAACGACTTCTAAGATCTTAATACCATATTACATGCCGATCTGTGATGCATTTCAATGTAGGCAGATGCAATAAAACTATTTCTGTCACATTTTGATGTTTACTTTTCAGGGTTTGGAATATGGAAACCTTCACATCGGAGAAATTATTGCCTCATCCGGCATTCGTTTATACTGCGCAGTTTCATTCTCGTGTGGATACTGTTATTGCCACTGGAGGATATGATCAAGTCATCCGAGTCTGGGATGTCGGGGGACAAGAACCTCATGGCATTGTATGTCTTATTTTAATTGTTTGTAAAAGAGAGTCATTTCTTTGTTACCTTGGTCCTCTTGTCATACTGCAAAAAGGTGCAACATAAAAAAAAACACATCGAATGAATTTCCTTTTTTTTACCTGACTCTAAAATTGTTTTCACAAGATTAATGAAGAATATGTATCCATTTTAGGAAGTTTGAAACAATACCAGGACTGGTCAAATATCCCATGTTTGCTGATATAAATGAATATATGGTTGTTCAGTTTAAAGGTTATTCATTATTTCTCTGTGATTTTTCACTATTGGATATATTATAAGTCACTACATCTACATACAGAATTTTGTTTATGTTGTTGTTGCGTTGTTGTTGAACGTCCCACTCAAAAATATTTCACTCATATGGAGACGTCATGGTATGCAGATGAAAGGCGACAAATTTTGCCTGTGCTCGGCACTGCTGGCCGAGAGCAGGGAGGGTTCTTTAATATGCCAACACTTACTGTGACACAGGACCTCGGTATTTACTGTCTCATCCGAGGAACAGGGACGACCAACCGCGGAGTGGTGCTGCGGGAATCGAACCCCGGACCCCTCGGCTCGAAGTCGAACACTTTGTTTATGTAAACTTGAAGCAGAAGATGGAGTCTTGTTTTTCTGCACTTGAAGCAGGAGATAGAGGGCCACCAAGATTACGTAACCTTTTTATGTTCTCTAATTATGTATTTTTTAAGTGATTTTAAATAATGTTGTGTTTTTCTGCAGTTGAGGCAGGAGATAGAGGACCACAGAGGGCACGTCAACTCGTTATGTTTTGATGATGATGGTCAGAAGATGTACTCAGCAGATAGTGTGGGTAACATTATCATCTGGAATGTGTTTGTCACGGAGCAGATCTCGCGTCCTGGTAAGTTGTATTTATTGTTTTCTTTAAGTAGGGAAAATTTGTGGTACTGTTGAATATAAATTAAAATATTGTTGAAATTTTACATGAAAAGTACCTTTTATTTGTTGTAAAGTTCTATATTGTTTTGTTGGTTTTTTTTCGTGTTTTTTTTGTTTGTTTTTTGGTGGTTTTTTTTTTGGTCTCGAATTAAATTTATATTTTTTCATTTTGTTGTTTTTGATATTGCCTTGAATGATTTCAAATTTTGATATTGAAAAAGAAAATGTCTAGTTTTTTAGCGAAACTAAACAGCATAATAATATCATACTCGTAGTTGTAGAACTCAGCATGTGTTCTGTGTGTATGGTCATTTCGTTAGTCAGTACCTCTGTAAACCGGAATCCACATATAGTGTTATGTCTGTACACATGTGCACAAATAAACCCTTGTTATCAATATTGTCCTTGTGTATGTTGTTGACCGTACCCATTGTATGCATGTGCTATTGTAATGTTATTTCACACGATGCTTATTCAGATAATGATTCAAAAACAGGTATGTAGATAGGCTGTAGATTAATAACATGTTGAATATGTGCTTCTGCTTTACACATATGTAAATTTGATTTAACATACGAAATCTTAATGTGTGAAAATCTGTCACTTAACGTCAAAGTATGTGTCATATGACTTAATGTAGCTTCAGAAGTCATTTGACATCATATGAAGTGTCATGTTTAACTGATTTGAGTGATATGATGGTGTTCCCATTTCAAAAAAGTGTTGTTATCACTCCTCCTTTTCATCAAATAGCCAGGATTGTTACAACTGCATGGAGAAATTACTTACAGTTCTGAAATCATAATCAAATTTTAAATCAAAATAAGTGTTATGTGTGGTTTGCCTCCAGCAGTGATGTTTACTTTTGATGAACAAAGGGAATAACCACAAGGGGAATAACCCTTGTTAGAAAACTTTGTAAATGTTAGTAGAAATCAGAAAACATCACTGAAACTGAATATGTCTGTTTTGTAACGATGGATTCTCTTTTTAAGTGTAAAGTAGAAGCAATGTTCAACGTTCATTGTTTTGAGAGTGATTAGCTAATACATTTGAATTTGAAGTAGTTTTAATCACAGCATGTTTCTAACTAACAATACTTCCATGCTTATTTTACATTTTTAAGATTGATGTAATATTTGGTTTGTTGACTTTATTTGTTTTCGTTGTTTGTTCACATACTTCTGTTATATTACTTCTTATGCCCCTAGAAACAAAGTTTTGGAGGCATGTAGTTTTTGATCTGTCTGTTTGTCCACAAACACTAACATTGGTAATAACTTCTGAATGGTTGGTGATAGGGCTTTCATATATCACATGTGTATTCCTTGTGACAAAACCTTTCTGTTGATACCCTAATTTTTGACCTCATGATATTGACCTTGGGCCTTGACCTTTGGATTTGACCTACTTTTGAAAAACCTTAACCCTGGCCATAACTTCTGATTTGTAAGTGATAGGGTCTTCATATTTCACATGTGTATTCCTTTTGAAATGACCTTTTATTTTGGTACCATAATTTTTGACCTTGTGGTCTTGACCTTGGACTTTAACCTACATATGACTATTGCTGCGGTAATCTCAATAGGTGCTATATGGGGGATCAGTGTTTCACAACACATCTTGTTCTATCTTAAAATACTGAGAACTATCCACTTTCACACTAATAAACCTTATACTAGTTCCTTGTCATTTCTAAAGCAATAAATCTCTATGTACAAATTCTTAACTACCAAGGTTTTCTATTCTATCATATCTCTTTAAATATAACTGGGTTTCAAAATTATTGTAAAATACTACAATATTTGATAAATGGACAGATTTTGTAGTGATTCCTGATTGTTTATCTTTGATCTGATTGACATTGTGCAGGTTTAAAAATATTATAATTGCTTTGAACTTTGGATGAAAAGCATTGAAGATCCATGGTCAAAATTCTACATTGAAACTCTTACTTCTTCTCCCTACACATCAGATGTATGTGTCACTCTGTCACCAGAAAATCAAATCTCACAACAGCTATACAAGGCAGATAAGTGGTAGTGGCCATCCTTGTACTCCTTACACAAAAGGCTTGACTGTTGACAGCATTAATTTCATTATCCAAATTGAAAAAAAAAAATATGTGATAAAGCCAGGATTCCCATTATATCTCATCCACACATATGGTTGCTGGTATCACACTCTCCTGTTTCTAGCACTACATATGGATCTATAGCGAATCATTCAATGCCATTGTGCAATTTTCAATTTTTTAATCCTATCTAAATGTAGAAAAAATTAGAATTTTCATGTAACTGATTGTTACATAACTCTTGAATATTGAAAAGAAATTTACATATTTTCTGTTTTAGTCCGAGATGCGCACTCTTTAGTATTCGCATATTTCAGGATCTTTTATATATATATGTATATATATGTAGAGTATTACACCATTAGAATTTCTTTGGTGACTAAGAACACTATCACTAAGGTAGTTACCATGCAGAAAATGAGAAACATTTAAATTTGATCAAGCAATGATTGTCCTTTATTATTTTTACCTCGGAGATGTACATCAGATGAGGAGTGATAGATAGACAAATTGAGAAAATGAACTTTTGTCAGTTGTTGCTGTGTCATTGAAACATGATTGTTCTGATAATATAGAACTAGGGATAATATGGGAATCTACTTTATATTGAAACTTGAGGTACCAATGTCATGAAAGACCACTTGTCTTGAGAGGCTATGTCCAGACAAGAAGTTGCTTTATTAGCCATTTAGACAAACTTCTGTTGAAAGACTTGTCACAAAAGATTACATTTCTTTTGATGATGGGCTGGTCTGTCAAAACATGTTTCTGTGTATTTTTTTTAATATCACAGAGTGGCTCAGCCTGTATTGTTTTCTTTTGTACTTTCTCCATTAATATGAAGAGAGGGAAAGCAAGTGAGAAATATGTACCCCCTGTAGGAGTAAATTAATTTTAATATCTAGCCAGGGATGAAATATATAAAATGACACAAGCCGCATCGTTGCTTTTTTTATTTCTTGGACTTTTTTAGTGAGTAATCACGGGTTATTCCTGTGTTTGTTTTGTACAGTTAAACTTACTTTAGCAACTACCTGTATATAGTTTACCTGGTCACAAAGACCATGTCCCTAATAGTACCTTTTGTGTAAAATCAACTTCGTCCTCAATTTGTCTGTGAGGTGGTCTTTATATACAAATTTCACTGTATACAGTTTTTGATCAGAATCAGTTTTCTCAGATTCGTCATGTGTAATTTACTGTGAATATAAAAAGGGGAGTGATAGATATATCAGGAAGTATAATGGCTGTGGCTGGCAGTGCCATCTATGTTTGTAGACATGAGTTATTTGTGGAGCTTACTGTAAGATAATGTGTTTTACTATTTGAAGGATTTATGCGAGACTGGACAATATACCAAAAAGTACTGGATCCTGAATTGAAAGATGTTCCTATAAACCATCTGCAGCTCCATCACAGTGGCAGACGACTGCTGGTACACTGTCGAGATAACATCATAAGAATGGTAGATCTACGAGTGTAAGTTTCCCATGGCACCCACATGACATCCACAACTGTCTCACTTTTAAAAGTATCATTTCTTCCTAACTTTAAACCAAATTGTAAAAAGAAATATTTGATAATTACTGTATGTATGCAGCTGATGAAAGTTTTGATTTGTCAGATTTATGCACTTGTACATTTTATGATAATACTAGAATCAGTACTGTGTACAATGTATATGCTGGCATGTAAGGCATAATGTGATTACTGAAGGAATTATCTGTGGTGACATCTTGCTTGACACACTTGAAGAAATATTGCTGTGCAATTTATAGCCCTTTTATCAGCATACTGGGGCATCTCCATGTAGATCTAAATGATAGATTCTTGAGTAGGATATTTAAAAACATTACAACCATCATTTCTGTAGTTGTTGATACAATATCAAAGTTTTCACCCTCTAAATATCACAAGCCATGTATATGATTTGTAATGGGAATTAAGATGACTTTATGTTTTGTATTCAATCTAACAGAAGGAAAATTGACTGTTCTTGATATTTCATTGTAAAAAATTTGTCTTTAACAGACAACGAGTGATGCAGAAATACATCGGCCATGTTAACTTCCGCGAGCACATGAAGAGCTCACTTTCACCATGTGGATCCTTTGTGTTTGCTGGTAGTGAGGACAACTTTGCTTATGCTTGGAATACTGAGACAGGTAAAGGCATAGTATGTCATAGGTAACGGTCAAGTTTTAAGTTCATCCAGATTATCATTTAGAGTCCGGATGTAGATGTGCCATGAGCAATTTGTTCCACATATGCAGTTCTGTATGTCTGTAAGAAGCCGCATTGATATTGAACATTGTCATTCTTTTGATGTCTATAAAATCAAATTTCAAAGGAAATTGATTAAAGAAAGAATTTTTTCTCCTAATAGACATCTTTGATACTTTGAATCATGATCCTTGTACTTTTTATGGGAGAAATGAAATACAGTCAACTCCGCAAGTAATGAGATTGCATATAACGAGGTACCAGTTGTTACAAGAAGAATTCTATTCCATGTGCATTTTCCATGCACTAATTTGTAATTTCGAATAACAAAGATCAGCTATAACATGATAAATATCTTTCTCCCTTCAACTTTGTTATATGTGGAGTTGACTGTGTTACTAACATAAAGTATTCTAAACTGGAAGTGTCATTGTGGAACATTTGTAACAATTTCTTGTATAGGTCTTTATTAATCTGAAGCAAAATCATGACTGGGATGAACACAAAACTTAACTGTTGATGTAACAATAAATGACTTTACCTCTTTTTACATGATTAAAAATCTTAAGCAAGCGACCCATTACAGGCAAGATGACATATATGTTGTCAGTCTGTTTGGGCACATTGACATATATGCCATCTATGTACAATGTATACATGTATATAGTTTACAATTGCTAACTTTTTGCATGATTAGCTCATTCATCTTCAAATAAGACTGTGAATACACAGAGGTCCCAAGTCGCAGTAGTTGTTGGCACATTTAAGATCCCACACTGCTTAATAGCTTTGAATTTTGAGCAAAATTTGCAGCCCCTCATCAACACTCACAAATTCTTGGATAGCACAGTTAACAACAATAATAAACATTCACAGAATATTCTGTATATAGTATTTTGCTTTTTCGTTCTATTTTGATGATTATTTTGTAACTGTACTTTCAGGGGATCAAGTGGCTATGTATACAGAGTTGAACTACCGACATCCTGTAACAGACGCTCAGTATCATCCCAGAGATCACTTACTGGCCCTGTGTTCCATAGGAGATAACCAGCCAATCATGATCTACAATTATGATCCTTACAGTAAGGAACTTATGAATACTTTTATATATATAGTCTCTTTATGTAGACTATGTCTCTCCGTGAGTAGTAAGGTATTTGTCTCTTTAACATATTAATTGTGACCCTCTGGATCTATGTCCAAGTAGCGTAGTGGTTATTGCACTCCCTTCTCACCAATGTGATCCGGGTTTGATTTTTGGATCTGCCAAGGGAGTTTGTGACATGGTTTTCTCTGGGCACTGTGGTCTCCTCCCACAGCAAGGATCCACACACCAGACATAAGGGCCAATGAGAGACATAAAAAGAAGTTGACATTACTTGTTTGTTAATTGCGCAAAGTTTTAGTGTTGTAATGATAAATTTATTATATACCCATCTGTAATAAATGAAAAATAGCAAACTAAATATCTCAGGAAAAATTATTGAACATGAACTATTTTTAACATTCATAAACGTGTGAACTTCAAAATCATCATTCAATGCAAAGATGGTTGTGCAGAAAATATCAACTGTCTGATTATAGAATTATGTTCATTGATCATTGTTACCATGACAGCAAAAGTAGTGCTATTTGTTTACTACGTCATCAGTCTCAGAGAGGGGTGATTTGGATTCTGAAAACCACAGTATGGTGATCCAGAAAGTTTGATCACTCTGTGAATTCAACAATATCAAAACTCAGAATATTGATAGGTATATCATAAATATAAAAACGATGTTAATCTGGATGTGGTTATTTTTCAGTTGCACAGATAGATGCCGGTTTATCACCCAGAACCATAATGACAGAGCCAAAATTGCCAGATGACACCACACTATCAACACTTGGGTAGGTTACCAGTCAAACTATGTGACATCAGATACTGCCATGACTTAGACGTTTTCTTCTGTCAACTATTTGTCTATATAAGTTGATGTTATGACAACACCACACTAATTTTGATGCAAGTAAATTAATTACTCTTCCTTTTTCTGACTACTATTATAAATCCGGATGTTTTGATGAAACTATTTTTTGGCGAATCAGTATTGGTATATTTTTATAGGACAACATTTTCACAACTATATTTGTAGGCCCTAAAAGCAATAAACCTGAAATATTAAGCAGAACATTTATTTTCGTGAGTTTGTTCTTATGTGTAATTATGCAAAAAATTAAACTTGCAAATAAAACTGAATTTTCATTATGTTATTTCCTTAGAATCTGTACACTAATAAACATTTCATTTTCTTTCATAACAGGTCCCCAAAGAAAGGGGAGGAAACTCTCGGCTTGTCAAGTAAAGTACTGACCAAGGATGAGTTCCAGGCACATGCTACTGCTCGCTTTGAGAAAGTCATGAAAAAATTAAATAGTGCTACTGTAAGTTTCTTTTCTAGCTTATTTTTTAAAAATGTTTAATTTGTTACAATTTTTTTTCTTTTTTTTTGATATGTCCACTGCCACTGTTGATTTGTGTTCCAGAATATCCTTCACAGGAGTCTTTTTTTTGCCTATGCTCAGCACTTATGGCCTTAGAGTAGGAAGGGTTATTTAACGTGCCAACACCTACTGTGACACTAGACCTCAGTATTTACTGTCTTATCTGAAAGACAGGTACAGCCAACAGCAGTGTGGCTAAATTCAAACCTGTGACCTCACAATCAGGACCCAGTTGCACAATAGTTTAACTCAAAGTTAGATTTAACTATGAACTTATCGATGGTTAAATTTATGGTTGTGACAACTCTAAAATAAAATTTTGGTTAGTAAATTTGTAATTAATTAACTAAACAACCCTGCAGTAATGTTGAATCATATAGTTTGCAAATTACAAGCTAGAATTTTCACTTCTAGTTTATGGCTAACTACAAGTTCATTTAACAGTCAATTGTGCAACTTGGTCTAGAAGTTGAACACGCTAACGCACTAAGCCATGGCGGCCCCCTCATTAGCTGTACATATGTCCTTACCTAGGAATTTCTCTCCTGTTGATTGTACTTCTGTAAGAGGTTTTATCATAAATAGGTTCTGTTTGGAGACCAGCTTAATGACATCATTGTCTTTTTCAGACTCAGATGATTTCTACACCTGTTGACCTTCCAGGTATGCCGTCACTGTCACCACGATTAGCTCACACGGGCTTCATGTCTATGGATCAGTCCATGACACCTAGAGCAATGGTATGGCCATTTTCTATTTTGTTGTTTGCTCATAGATTCATGAATCATGATTCTTATTGTTTTTACATTTTCTTTTGTATTTGAAATTTGCACATCATCTTAATTAAATAAACTTTCTACTGGTAAACCATAGGAAACTTATAGTTTCTTCACCATCTGTTTATCAGTCCATCCATTGTCTGTCAGGCTACAGATATATGTAAGCTTTTTTTTTGGCTGTTATTGCATATATTGAGCTGATTTTTCATGTATTTTAGTGTATATCAATTAATTATACTTAAATCTATGGAGACTTATAATGACCAAATATGTGATATGTTTGACAGATAATATTCTGTCAAGAGAATGATTACCCCAGATTTTGAAATGAATGCTGATTTCAGAAATTCAAAGGATATTCCCAATCACTAGTTCATTTTTCTGTCTATACATATCAGAAAAAATAGAATACAGTAGCCTTATGATAAAAAGTTTTTAAAAGATATAGTTTGACACTACAGTCCTACATATATAGAATATGATAGAATGTATGGCTTTTATGGTTTGTAATGAAGACAGATCTAACATTATGATTTACTCCTCTGTAGATGGCCACTCCTCAGTCATTCACTCCACATGGGAAGAGATCATTCTCCACCATCATGCAACAGCAGCAGTTTGCTTCACAGAACCTCTACCTCAAATCGGCTGACTCTGACTGGCGACCAGGATTTAGTGAAGGTAATATCTTTGTTTACAAAGCTTGTATATGACAACACATTTCTGTCTAGTTCTATGGGTCTTATTCTTTGTATGATATATTGAGACGATCAAAACTGAAGGTCAGCAAATCAAATACATGTTAAACTGTTATAGCTAATCACTAGTCTTACATTGTACAAGAAGCTATATATACAGGATTAAGTGCCTAGTAATAAGATTTTTCTCTTCTTTTGTTGCTGTACATTCCAGTGCTTGTAATGTTTGTTTTTGTCAATGTCAAGGTATTTTTCACTTATGGAGGAATTCCACTTTGACTATTTTATTAGTTTCTGGTAAACTTTTTCTTTTTTGTACATGCAGGGGAATTTAAGCAACATTGAGACACCTTTGATGAATGTAACTAAGTTTTAGTCTAAGATTTTAGTTTTTTTCTAATGATGACTCCATGTTTTCACTTATGACTACTTTTGTTACTTTGTCAGTTGGCAGATATGGTGCCAGGAGTTCCAGCCCAACATTTATTGGTCGACCACCAACTTTATCCCTATCAAACGTAAGTTGTGACACCTCTTTATTATAAAGAATATCGGCCTTATCAGTATACAGTGGAGTAGGTCTATAAGGAAGTAAAAAGGGATTCACTTTTGACTTGGTTATAGGCATCCTTTGTTGTAAGCATCAGAATTTATTACATATATAGATAAATAGTCTTTCTTCTCAGGGATTTTCTTCCTCCTCGTTATAGCACTGGATTTGCTTTAAGCCAATTTGTTATAGACTGAATCTACTGTAATTGCTTTAAAATCAGATTGATGACAATTTTTCTTGTTGCTGAAATAAGGAGGTTCATGAGAGAGAGAGAGAGAGAGAGAGAGAGAGA
>JACSZP010047367.1:0-13845 GCA_016161895.1 Pinna nobilis | reverse complement strand
GCCGGTAAGGGGCAACAAATTTTGCCTGTGCTCGGCACTGCTGGCCGTAGAGCAGGGAGGGTTCTTTAACGTGCCAACACCTACTGTGACACGGGACCTCGGTTTTTACTGTCTCATCCGAAAGACAGGGACGGCCAACCACAGAGTGGCACTGCGGGAATCAAACCCCGGACCCCTCGGCTCGAAGTCGAACATGCTAACCACTCGGCTAAGGAGGCCCCTGTACATGTGTGAAGGGGTGGTTAGCGTGGTCAGCTTCAAATCAAAGAGTCTTCTTCAATTTCTTCGAAAGAAGCAATTAATTGCTTACATATCTTATTGCTCTGTTATATATATTCTACTCTTCTGTAACAATTTTTCTAACTATCTAAACTATCCCGCTCTCACCAAGCATCCTTCTATCTCCCAAACTGTACAACTTGTAAAAAAGCAAAGAAAATCCTTAAGATATTACCAGGTGTTTGGATTGAACTTGTTCTCTGCGACTATTGGCAGGTACTTCAACTTGGATTTCTTCCTGTGTTTTTTACTCAGGTTGTTCTTCAGAGTTTTCATGAACGCCTTGGTGTCTACTTTTGCTGTAGTCTACAATAAGATAGTGATCATTTATGTATGTTGATATGTCATATTTCTAAGCGATGAATTTCAAATATAATCTGCCTCTGTAAAAGTAACAATCTTAAACTAATGGGTGAAAAAATGAAGTGATATATTGTAATGTCATTTTCAACATTTTGTTCCAGTCTGGTAAAGTGGCCAATAATATCATTAATTAGTCACAAAAAACCTTATACCGGTAATTGAAATCACCCATAATTGTAAAGGGTGAGTAATTTTTCAATTCATCATATTTTGAACCTTTTACAAACCCCCCCCAAAAACAGACACCTTTTCATGTGTTGAAATCTTCTTTTGAAGAATTATATCAATCAATTTAAGGCTAAACAGCTATGTGGAATACCTTGTTTATTTGAAAAAAAATCATTTCCCTTCGGTTTCAATATACAGTCAAGCCTAATTAATCCGGATGCCAATAATCTGGATGCTTTATTTTCCGAACAAAATTTCTAGGGAACAAATTATCAAATTGCATTGATTGTTTCAATATGTATGTTTCCATTACCTAATCTGGATGCTTCATTTATCCGGACAATTTCCTTGGGAACAGAAGTGTCCGGATAAATGAGACGCCACTGTATTCTGGTTTGACTGTATTGTATGTATGTACATGTATTCAGAAATTAAATGATAATGATGCCATAAGCATTCATTTTCCCATAACAATTTTCATTCCAACTGTTCATGAAATATGCATTGTCATCATTACTTAGGAAAATGCAAGTCATACCTGAGGGAGAACAAATAAACAATGCCATAACAAAAGTACTAATTTAGATCAATACCTTTACCTGTACGCTTGCAGACAATAAAAGTTTTGTATATGCATGCAGACAGTTTACTACAATATAACTTCCCTAAATGACACTGAGGACAGAATTAAGTGCAATATCGCATAAAAGTTAAATGATGTATGAAAAAAAATAATAGATCACAGTTAAGATCAAATTTCCAAGGATTTTAAGTAAAATTGGCATTTAATTTAGCATTTTATGACTATTGGTCATATTAAGCCCTAATGCTGAGCTTTACATAAACAGTGGTTAATGATGCATGAAAAATGCTTTAAAAATTGCAAGTAATGGGTTGGTCTAGATCCTATCAGAACATAATTACCCATATCTGAGTCTGCACACCTACACATATAGTGAAAATAACGTAACAAATCACAATAACTTCATCTTAAGTTGATGAGGCAGAAAATGCACTAAATACATGTGCACTTGGTGACTCCTGGCATATTTGTCCATAAATTGCAGGTACATTGTATACCCTGACTGCAGATTTGTTTTGTATATCAGTGCATTACATAACTTTGAACATTATTTCATTGATGCTGGGGCAATGTCAAATTGACAAAGGCTTCATAATTATTAATCCTGATGCAGAAATTTCTGCTTCTGTTCATTTTTGTCCTTTTTTTACAGAAACGTATTCATTTCCCACTAGATTCTCCTTTAATCAATATATCATAGCCTTATGGATTTGCAAGTACACTAATGCTTTAATTATGTAGCTTGAATGTTTTGCTTTCAATTTAACTAGTTAACCCCTGGGAAATAATAGACTCTTCATTAAATCAATGTTTTAGGCAAGTCCAAACCAGTCTTTTGGGTTCAGCGAGTTAAATTCATGTTCTCATCTAAGGCTGAAAATGGTGAAAATTAAATGATAGCAAAAGTTCCCAGAAATTCACAGTTTTGAGCAGAAATGGATCTCCATGATCCATGATCCATGAAGCACGGTTACAGCTATTACTGTCTTATATAAAAGGACAAGAAACCATTTAAGCTGAAACATAGATCCATACCCTCAGTCTTCAATTTTATGACATACACACTATTCCTTAGCTGTAAATGATATCAGAATTACAGGTATCAAGGCAGAAGATTAAGCACCAGAGCAAGCTGAATTCATCACATTCACCTTTTAATCCCTAGGTATCAGAATGATATGCCTTGTCTTATTGTCTCAGACAAGTGTATTATGGTCTATATTGTTGGAAGGGTTAATTCATGGAAAACATGGCCAAAAAATCCATCTTAGTCACTTGCGGCAGTCCTAATGGAACAATGATTGCCCCTCCTCACCCTCTACATGTAAAAAAGTTGATAACATGGTTGGTCGGTTGGTTGTATTGTTGTTCAACGTTCTACTCAAGAATCTTTCACTCATATGGAAACGCCATCATATGCATGTGGAGAGTTACAAATCTGCCCAAAGCTTGGCATTTATGGCCACTGAGCATTTAGGGTTTTTAACATGCTGACACCTATTGTGACATACAACCTCGGTTTTAACTTTCCAATCTGAAGGATAAGAAACTAGCAAATCCTGCAGCACAGATTTGAACCCATGACCTCAGGATCAGTTGACAAACTGGACAACCATGGAACCAGGGCAGCTCTGATGACATGTAGACTTGAGCTTGAGATATATCTTGGGTCCATTCTATGACACACCTTTTGATAATTTGAGGATATAATGAAGAGAGGACAAAACCAGAGGCTCTCTCTCTTTAAGGTGAGCTGAAATATGGTGTATCGGTGATTTGCCTAAATTTCTGGTAAGGCGAAAGGAGAACAACTTTGATGAAAGAGATAACTGATACCATATACATTCGAGCCTCATTAATCTGGACACAAATAATCTGGATGCTTTGTCATCAAGACAAATCTTGGGCACACAATTTTTAATTTTCATTGGTCATTAGAGGGGTGTTGTCTCAGTAATCAGGATGCTTCATTTATCAAGACAATTTGCATGGAAACGAAGGTGTCTGGATTAATGAGGCCCCACTGTATACAAACTAAAGTGTGATGCAAGAATCATCATATCTACATGGTTAGCATGTTCCTATTCTGATCTTTAGGTTGTGGGTTTGAATCAACGCAGCAGAGGTGGCCGACATTTTCCTGTCCTTTGGATGGGACAGTTAAAACTGAGATTCTGTGTCACAGAGGGGTGTTGGCCTGTTACAAAAACCTCCCTTCTCAATGACTGTGCTGGGCTAAGGCTAAATCTATAGCCCTTTAACAGTATACGATGACGACCTAATATAAGCAATAGATTCTTAAATGGAAGGTTAAACAACATTACAACAACACTCCTTTAATACTTTTACAGATTTGACACATTAAAGTTATAAAAGCACCATCCTGTCTACACCTGACTTACCGCCAAACAATACTCCTGTATCGGATGTTTCAGTTTGTGTTTCTTCTTCGTTCTCCCTGTGTAGAAGCAACTCTGGCACATGTCAAAGTTGAAGCACTGAAGACATCTGTATCTGTGGACAGAATAAAAGACACTTAGGCAAAATAAAATTAGAATTACAGTTCTCAGGCCTGTGTGCATCTCCTTGAAAGCCCCCGCATTACCAATTTTATTAGAATTCAGTAAAGTAAAATCCGGAATTGCGGTACCGCGTAGGTCCATGTCCGGATCCAAAATTAGTCGCACCTCTTGTTAGTCATTATAATGTTTAAATCTGTTGATAAAGAAGCCCTACAAACCCAAGCTTTTGATTGACAATGACTCACATACACGAGGAAATTAAAAACATGGCGTGTGAAGTGTTTGTCTAGGGGGAAAAACCATCCTACCTTGGACAATTTTCGAAGGCTTAAGCAATGGATGTATGTTCACTGAATTGTACACTAGTTTAAGTAGGAACAAATTAGAACTGGGAGGATAGACATTCTTAGATTATTTACAGAACATTAAAATTTGGGGGGGAAAATTCCTTCTCCATATATTTTTTCACCAATAAAAAGATAAATTGTATGTTATTGTTGTTTAACGTCCCACTCAAGAAAATTTCAATCATATGGAGATGTCACCATGTGCATGTGAAGGGCTACAAATTTTGCCTATGCTCGGCACTGCTGGCCGTAGAGCAGGGCGGGTTCTTTAATGTGCCAACACCTACTGTGATAGGGGACCTGGGTTTTTACTGTCTCATTCGAAAGATAGGGACGGCCAACCACAGCATGGCGCTGCACAGATTCGAACCCCAGACCCTACAATTTGAAGTCAAACACTCTAACCACTCGGCCACAGCAGACCCAATCTAAATAGGGAAAAGACACTTAGGGAAGCATACAGCTAAGTCATATCAGGCACGAATCCTTTCATTCAGTAGGTCAAAGAGTAAGGATAGACCATTCTTTACTGTTCTATTGATAAAAGCATGTGCATTAATCCCAACTCTTTTATTTCAAAGCAATGTGTCCAGATAAATGAAGCATTAAGATTACTGTTACATTCCTCTTATCGTTTATGGAATTTGAAGCGTCTATTCTCAGCATATTTCATCCAGAGGATGAAGTGTCTGGATTATTGGCACTTGTATAAAGTAAATTTGAGTGTATATAAAATTTACATTCTTACCTAAATCCAACAATTGGACACACTTTGCAGATGTTACACTTGGACTCATGCTTAACTGGAAAAAAAAGAAAAGAAAAAAGATAATTACTAAATTGGATTTACCATTTAGATACAAAAATCTGCAACATAATTCACACATTGTCAATATCCTACAAATTGATTGGTGCCATAGTGATGTAAATACATACCTGTCTCTGATGCTGCCACACGATGAAATGTGGGAAGCCACACAATGGTCTGTGGTTCCTTTAGCAGCCACACATAGAACATGTCCTCTGATATACCAACAGTACCACTGCACTGAAATTGACAAGCATAATTTGCTAGTACATCTACTTTTATCTCACATAAGATACTTTACAACCAGCATTTATAAACTGGAATGTCATGCTTAGTTCTATATTGAGAATCTATCATTTATATTACAAAGCATTTGGGGATTCAAATTATGTAAGTTCTTCAATCTGGCAAATTAACAAGTCCAACTGGTCCAATAAATAGGGTGTTTATACAAAACTCTATGGTTTGTTACTTCAAATTTCACAATTATGTATTTTCAAATTCGTAAATAGCGATATTCCAGAATATTTGTGTCTGTCAAATAAAAAATAAGAATTTTGTTAGAGCTGGCACTCTTTAAGCATAAAGGTATACTAGTATTATACCCTCCCGAGTTCAGTTTTAATGCTGGCATCTGTATTTAAAAAAATACAGGGCACAAATTACCTACTGTATAATCACTGAATCAGAAACTTTTAAAGATTAAAGATGCCATAGCCTAAAGGGATACTTGTATATCAACTCTGTATAGAAGCCCTAAAGAGACATAATTTCAGGTCAAGCAAACTTTATTTTATACAAGCTATGCGAGGAAAAAAAATAATCATTTCTCAATTCAGAATCTCATCTCAATATGGTTGTCTTGACCTTCCACCAATACATATTAAGTACAAATGACCAGTAGAAATATTTACAGAGTCACAATTAACTAAAGATAATTATTTCTATATTCAACACTGAACTGCGAGTAGACCATACACTTTCTTTAAAAATATAAAGAGTTCAGATAATGGCTACAAATAGACTGGATAAAATCATTTTATGGAATCTAGTTATATCCTATCTAAATGAGATTCTACTTTCGTGGGCTTTATACCAAGATCTTATGAAATCCCATTGACAGGTCAGATTCAATGAACTCGTTCAGAACTTCCTGTGTCTATCATACAACATTGTTGACCACTGTACATTCATTTTCTGATGGTAGAAATTTGATTGGTCTTTGACAGAGGTCATGGAATTTGACCTCTCATTTGAGTTTCATTAGATCTACATGTAAAGTACAACAAAGATCAAATTTTAATTGGATTGAATTATACCAGAAGTCAGTAATGCCTGCTGTATTATCATGAAACAGCAACTAATGCCAAAGAAAACTGGACAGTCAATATGACAAAGATAAAGTGAATAGTACTGTAAGTACTAATTACCATCTGCATACAACTTGCAACTGCGGGAGTGACGTCACGTCCAAAAGCTCCTCCCTCTTGTAATAAGTCAGGCAGCTGAAATAAATGTAAACAAAGAGTTGATAAAGAAAACAATATACAAACTCCATGCATATCCAATTTCAATACACAACTGACACTTGTTATCTTGAAATTTGTACAACCATTTAATTTATTTCCTAATTACCAGAATATGACATTTTCAAAGTAACATTATTAATGATATGTAAGGATTACATGTAAGGTATTTTCATTGACATAGCCAGAATTTCAACAAAATCAAAGTTTCGACTACATATATACATTTAGACATACAAGTAGATGCAGACTTTCTTTTCTGAGGGTAACTATAACCAGTTGGACGCCATAACAGCCGCAGCCTGAGGCTTAAAAGGATTCCTTTTCTGACACTAAGGAAGTCTTGCTACACAAACAATGTTGTATTTACCAAACAATAAAAGAAGATGACTTACACCACAAAAAGATGTGACATCACTATCAACAAATATCATTTTTGACAGTCAACAATACTACATTCTAGGACAGTATACAAACCTGTACAATGCTCTCCATAAAGCTGGTAAAATTCTTGTTACTAATGTATGTGCTGGGGTCTGTTAGCTCCTGATAGAAGGCTTCAAAGAAAATAAACAGGGATCAAAGACTGTGAAATTCTGCTAGTGTCAAAATAACAATACAGTGGAACCCGTCTTGAGAGACCATCCCGATAGCCAAAGAAATGTGGTCTTCAGAAGCAGGTTGTCTCCAATGTCATTTACCTAAATTTTTACTGAACAAAAAGGTTATTTTACAAGTGGTCTCTTGAGATAAGTGGTCTCTCATGACAGGTTCCTCTGTACAAAGATCACATAATGATCAAACACAAAAATGTGTGACAAATCAATGAAGTATAACCACCCTCTGGATCTTTGTCATGTTTCAGCATAACTTATAGATGAAACATGGCCAGGGATTGGTTTAATCATCAAATGTCAGATGAATTTACTTTCAGTCTTCCTCCAATACATACTGTTTAATTATTCATGTATATCCAATGTGCAACAACCGTTAGCAGATTCAAAACAGTGTTGTACTTCCTGCCGCCGAGATCTCTAAGATGTCTTCAGCAGGAATTAAAACAAGATGTCAGACCACTCTGATAGAAGAACGAATTCCACTACCAAGTTGCTTAATAGATCACTTGGACTTAAATCATATGAAGCATTCAATGTGAGAAATTTGGTAGGTAATTTGCTGAAGACCACTGGCCTCTACAAATATACCTCGTATTCTAGAAATTCATATACAAAAATAAATTCAAAAAGTTTGGGAGGACAGGTTCACATCTTTACAACAGAACAATTGTTTACTTTGTTCCTCTTAGAAATATAAGAAAACTGACATCAAGCATCAAACAAACAAATAAGAATAGTACAAAAACTACAAGAAAACCAGGTATTTTTTCACATCCATCCCCCAAAATATACCTTTATACTTTTCAGCAAGTCTGGCTGCACACAGCACAATCAACATGATTTTCACTGCCAGTATAGGGACACAGCCAGTTCTGTTACTGATAAAAAAAACCAGATAGGTAAGTAAATAATTTTTATATTATGTCTGAATCTGTCCTTTTCAAATATACTTATATATAAAGTGGAGTTGGTCTATAACAAAGTCAAAGGGGATTGACTTTTGACTTTGGTAAAGGTATCCTTTGTTTTAAGCACCAGAATTTATTACATATATAGATAAATAGTAATTCTTTTGGGGGATTTTATTCCTCTTCATTATAGCACTGAATTTGTTGTAAGCCGATTCGTTATAGACTGACTGTACTGTAACCTCTTTAATTTGGATACTTTCGTTCCCAAGTAATTTGACTGGATAAATGAAGTGTCCGGATTACTGAAGCGTATTTATCATAATAGTCAATGCTATTTTAGAATTTTTTTCTCTAGAAATTTTGTCTGGAAGGTGAAGCATCCAGGTTAATGACGCCCGGAAAAATGAGGCTTGATTTTACATATATAACAAGAAAATGTTTTCACATTTTACCGGTACTTACAGAAAAGAAATCCAATAACAATTAATCTTGTCATGTCTACAAAAGAATTCTAGGGATAGTAATAAAACCTGAAAATCAAGATTATGATTTACTTCAGTAGTTGAAGCTTTTAAATGAGAAAAGTTAGACTGCAAACAAAGAAATGTGTTTGCAAAGCACAGTTTTTTAAAATCCAGGAATATTGAGCTTGAAGGTAGACATTAATACTGATGTCCCATGCCACAGTAGGTGTTGTCACCTTAAAGATCTCTCATTGCTTAATGGCTGGAAGTGTTGAGTACAGGCCAAAATAGATTATATATCTTTATGAGTAAAAGATTATTGTGTGGAACATTTAACAACAATCACATTGAAGGTGTAGATGACAGACCAACAACTGAGAATATCCCTCAGACAGGAGGTCAAAGTGCATCAATCAAATAAGTTTGTTACATACACATCAAACAAGCTCAACATAAAGTTCTGCAGGAGCTCAGCGTAAATCTCTGCCTCCTCATCAGATGAAATGGCACTTTGGTCAGCCTGAAGGTAGAGGTTGTAGAAGAGATGTAGCAAGTCTGTACAACCAATCACAGTGTTAGCGCCATCTGGGTATCCATAGTGATCAAAAGTATCCTTGACAGCAGAGATTCTCACGTGGTATACTGCAAAAATAAAACAGATGTGAATGAATATTACCAAGCTGGACTTGACAGGTTGGTTGGTTGTTAGTTATACTGTTGTTAAATACCTCACTATAGAAACTTTCACTTGTATCTAGACCTCACCAATACTGGTGAAGTGAAAGAAATTTTGAAATGCTCAGCACTTAAGGCCATTGAGCAGGGAAGGCTCTTTGACGTGTCAACATCTACTATGATATGGAACCTCAATTTTTAGTCTCATTCAAAGGATAATGAAAACCAACCGCCACGCATGGTTTTGAACCCATGACTTCATAAGAAGCCAAACATAATAATGGCCATTGCATCCCCTGGCTCAATGGGTTTTTCCCTAACATTAGAATGTAAGCTTTCTTAAGCAGAAAGTACAGGTCATTGACTGCATCAGTATTACAGACTATGGCATCGCTGACAGCATTAGCTCACACATTAATTTAAACAATATTCATAGAAACATTCAAGGTTTTGTAGAAAATAGAATCTATCACCTCTTTGCACAGGGATATGGAAATCTCACATGAGTGTCAAAGATTTGCAGTCAATGATGACACTTGTGGAGTCATGGATGTTGCAAATCTTTGACACGAGGGTAAAAGATAACTTTTTTCTCACCCCAAAATGATGCATTTTTAATCTCATGAATAGACTTCTAAGTACAACACTGTGTATTCAAATGGATGCATTATTTCAAAAGTAGGTCAAGTATATGGTATGTGTCAGAGGGTTTGAAACAAGCATGCAGGGTGCAAGACAGATGTCTCAGAATGGGTAAAAAGGGGGACTACTCTGTCTGGGGTGAGAGAAAAAAAACTCCTCCCTTATCTATGGTGCTTGGATCAGTTGATTTGGACTCACGTTTGAGCTTTTTCTGAAGATGTCTGACTTTGAATGCCGTTCTGTAAGCTGCATATCTGATGTCACTGTAGTCAGCTGTAAACATAGAAATATTGATACAGTAATTACAAAAGTCATACTACATCTTCAACACTGGGGATGACGGTACCTACTATTTTTGTCAAAAGTTGTACAATTTGTATTAAGACAAAAAATTGATATCAAGAAGATAACATTAGACACAAATACAAAAGGTCTAGAATTCCATCACAGTGCTTCAGCCATTGATAAATGCCAGCATTGTGTAACAAAACTGATTCAGTCTGGGACATTTTAGCATTGGTTTATGTGGAAAAGTTTTTACTTGGGACACAACAAGGTTTAAATAAGTAATGTTCAGTTTTGACCCAGCATTAATAAAGCTCACAGTACAAAAGACTTCCATGTTAAATAATGGAATGTGTTTAAATTGCAATTTTAAGGGTTTTATGTTGAGTTCACAGACAGCAGACTTAATACTTGTATATTCAATTAGTTTAGGAACAGCATAAAGGATGAGTGACTAAAGGCATGAAAATCATCCATTTTTTGCTAACAATTCTTGAGAATAAAAGTATAACTTGATAAAAATAACAACCTGCATTTTGCAAATATAAATTTCAAATCTACTGTAGATCAAGTGAAACAGACATTCATGTATTGGCTAATCACAGTGGAATCAAAACCTGGGGATGAATGAGGTAATCGCAGCCTAGACTGATAACAAACAGACTAATAAATGATAGATCTTTGATACAAGGTGGTCTCTTAACTGAGGTGCCCATTTAGTGTTGAATCTAGAATAACATAGCATGGCACTGGGTCATGACCTTTTTCTGAAACACTATGCCCTTTTTGTCAGAGCCATGCCCTTTCCTATACCAAAACTATGACTTCTAGGCCTTATAGACTGGCCAAGATGAAAATTATTAAATCTATCTCTTTGTTAAGCAAAGGGTGTTCTATTATCATTCAATGAAATGTATTTTATATGGGTATGTGGGAGATATAAAAGCACACATTATTGTGCAGGTGCCCGAAAAAACCAATTTTCATGCACTATTGGTGCCCTTTTGCATATGAAATGGTGTGCCTTTTTCAGTTCCTAGATTCAACACTATCTCATTAGTATAGGTCCCATTGTATCCCAAATCATACCCAACTCTTCCATGATTTTCTGTAAAAATGGATGCTGCCATGTTGTTCTTTCCATCTTGTGGCTGAAATAAAACCCAAGAGTCAGATAATTTGGGAAAATCAATACTGAGAAGTAAACTAAAACAACGTACATGTACAGTATTTGTCACCTTGTGGTATTGCATCTTCTGACAAACAACATAAATACAGTTATACCATGGTGACACCATACTTAGTTATACGGTGGGACCTGGCCTAAAGACCATCTCACTTAGGGGACCACTTCAATATCGATAATCAGACCCATTTTAGCCAGTCATTTGGGTGGTCTTAATAATGAGGCTCCACTGTACTAGTTTCATGAAATAAAATCAAAGCTATGCAAAGGATTCCATCCAATGCAGTGATAATACAGCAATTTTAAGATACTTTCCCTTCAAACACTTTTTACTGCATAAATATGCATTAAGCTAACAAAGTAGAGGTGGGGCTGTTCTTGCTAAGAACCAGAGCATACTCCTGTGCATCAGTACTGTTACTAGAATATAAGGAAAATATTCCAGAATCTCTCAGTTATATACAGTGGAGTTGATCTATAACGAAGTCAATAAGGATTAACTTTTGATTTTGTTATACACATCCTTCGTTTTAAGCATCAGAAGTTACTACAGGTACATAAATAGATAAACAGCAATTCCTTTTGGGGATTTTATTCCTCTTTGTTGTAGCACTGATTTTCACTTTAGCCGATTCGTGATAGACCGACTCTACTGTATGTTGTCAAGAGATTTACACCTCACAAAAACTGAAATTCATTCCTTTCAAACTCAAATCAAAGCTTTTTGTTTGTGATGACAACGTACATTTGCTAACAATGGAAAAATAGTCCCACCTCCCATGTTGCTAATACTGTTAGGCAATATCCAATTATAAAGAAGATGTACTACATCAAACCTATAGTATTGATGAACTGAATTAATCATTGACATAGCTTCTTAATTACTTCATGCAAAGGGCACAAACTAATCTATACCAACCTGTACCAAAACCACATTAAAATGATTAAATATGTTCATATTGAGGCTAGCAAACAACAACAGGGCCAAAACTACTTCAGTTATATCTATACCATGAAAAAAAGTTGTAATTGTGACAGGATAAAAAATGAGATTACTGCATGTAGCTTTTTTTTTCTTGCATAAAGTATCTCAGAATGAGTGATCTTACCAGATATAATATGGAACTCCAGTATTTGTCTCTGTTCTTTCCCATCCTTCCACGATCTTTTCTGATGACACAAGTGAAAAATCATTTAATGAATACATATGTACCAGTAATATATGTTAATCTTTCTTAAATTTATTTATAATCAGGGCTTTTTCTTACTATTTTGGGAACATGGCTCATGGCGCTGGAATTGGGAATTTTGTGGCATTTTGACCACAATATTTGGATTTTTGCTTGTTATAATGCAATCTGTAGCACTTATAAATATCAAAATAGATACCCATATACCATTTATTTTTTGTTTATTGTGAAAATTACAATAACAATCAACAAGCAAGCAAATTTTTTTGCTATTTGGCATCACATTGAAAGAGATTCATTTTTATCTTCCTGATTGGGAATTTTTGGCTGAAAATTGGGGAAAAAAGATATGATTTGCCATTGGGAACATATAGTAGCCCATTATTCGCTATAAAATTGACTGGAAAAAAAAAACTGATAGTACATGTAATTAAAACAAGAGGATCCATGGTTAACATCTTCTTCTTCAGATCATGCAGTTATCAGTAGAATACAGATGTTTTGACCATGGAGATGCATTATAAGTAATATTTGTATGTAAATTAACATGTGAAACATTCTAACTAGGTCAATAATTGCTAGATATGTAAATGAAATAGGGTGGTGGGACAGAAAAATAGAGGGGGTAATGCAGATAGGATGGTGGTGAACTGCAAAAGTGTGGTGGTACCACCACACTTTATGGGCCTGCAGGGAGAACACTGGCGTTTGAATTGACTCATAAGTGGCTTGCGTTTCCTGTCCTTCCTGTGTTCCAGTACATGTAAATGTTGGCTTGTTAAAGACCATAAATGTTCACTGGTTGTACATGCACATAGTATCGGTAAGTACCAAGCATAGGCCGAATTTGTAGTTCTTCACCTGAATACAGTGTAGCCAGTAAGACATTCTTGAGTGGGGTGCTTAATCAAAAGCATAAAAGAGAATGTGATGTTCAAGAAAGCACTGTATCTACTAGAATATAACATGCATCATGAACCTGATATCAGTTTGATTTAAGTCAGAAAACATTATTAACCTTTTCACTGCCGGGGGGCCGATTGGGGCCGATTGGACTTTCCTTTCACTGCCGGGGGCTGATCGGGGCCGATTGGACGTTCCTTTCACTTGCCGCGGGGCTGATAGGACCGATTGATGCAGTACGTTAACTGCCGGGGGCCGATTTCACTTTCTAATTACTGCAGGGGGGGGGGGGGGCATGCCGATTTACAATTAAGTTTTTATTGTTGACGATTAAAACACCATACCAAGTCATTACACTGTAATTTCACATAAGAAA
>JACSZP010047344.1:0-10096 GCA_016161895.1 Pinna nobilis | reverse complement strand
CCATAAGTGCCGAGCACAGGCAAAATTTGTCGCCCTTCACCGGCACATTGTAACGTCTCCATATGAGTGAAATATTCTTGAGTGGGACGTTAAAAACAACAAGCAAACATGTATGTACATGTGCATTCTGTCATCTGTCATTTATCCGTACCCAATTCCAAATACACGAAAGATACTTTTTGAATTTTACAAGTTGGTCCCATGGGTTTTAGTTATACAGTACAAATTTTGGGACTGATCTGAATTTTTTTTAAAGCAAAATTAATCAGAAACTACTGAAATTTCACGATAGTGTTACATTTTACATTTTTAGAAAGCAGTCAGCTCTATCCCTATGGGAAGTTTGATGGTCATCAGGTCAAAGATCGAAGTGACAAGGTCATTTCAAATTTCGTCCGTGTGTAAACTTTTAACATTTTTAGCTTTTTCTCAGAAACCAGCTGGCCAGTTTCAACCAAATTTGCCAGGGATCAACAGTAGGTGATGCAGACTCAAGTTTGTTCACACCACCCCCTGGATCCTAAAATGGCCCCGCCCTAGGGCCAAAAAGCTTCAAATTTTGCAACTTGAACAAAATCATCTTCTGTGAAAAATATTCTTTGTTGGATGTAAATTCAAGTTATTTCAAGAGAAGTCTCTGAGGTCATATTTGGCCCTGCTTTGGGGTTAAACATTTCCCATAGGATTACTACAGCATTTCACATATTAGGTTATTTCTCAGTAACCAGTGGGCCAATTCCAACTAAATTTGTCAGGGATGAACATTCGGTGATGCAGATTCAAGTTTGTTCACACCACCCCCCTGGGTAAAAAAATGGCTGCGCCCTAGGACCAAAATGGTTCAAATTTTGCAACTTGAAAAGTTTAAAACCTTTTAAAGTACTTCAAATGGCTTTAACAATTCTGTTTAAAGGCAGGATGCCTTCAAATTTGGTATGTAGAACTGAAGGTATGAGCTTTTCAATACATATTTCAGGTTTTTAAATTTAAATTTAACTTCTGCTAATTCTGATAGATTTATGCAAATTAGGTTCGCATGAATAAGCAAAAACAAAAATACTCAAAATCATAGTGAAAATATGCCTTATTAGTCCTTGAAAAAACTGAAGAATTTCTCAACAAGTTTTTCTGTCAAGTGAGCGTTTAAGGCTCTTTAGAGCCTTTAGTTATTATTTATTATTACTGCATGAATTTTCATTCATTTATTATTATCATTTTTATATTATTATTTCTCTTATTACTACCATGATGATGATGATTATGATGATGATGATAATGATGATGATTATTATTATTATTCATTTTGTTGTTTTACTGCTCGCACACGTGAGCATGGGTTTGAAAAAAAATTGCTTTTGTTGTAGGTGCTACAGAATATACATCTGTCAACTTGGGAATTGCCACCTGTAAAGAGAACTATGTGTAGTTCTTTTTGTGATAAGCCTTTTTTACACGAAGGATGTTCCTTTCCATTCCTGCAGTTTTTTTTAATATTTAACTTTAATTTTATCTGATTAACAGTTATTGCCAATATAATATGTTTTCTTTCTTTCTCAAATAGGTAAAGAGATTGAGTTTTGAAAAAAAAGAACAGAGCCATGTAAAAACAAGGGGACCAGAGTCAGCTGTATCCTCATCTACAAGCTCAGGTAGTCTGCCTCCACATATCCCTCTGTCACTGCTTGGACAACATGGAGGAAAGCTTCTGCTGTATCACCAACAATCAATTATGAAGAATAATGCAGTCTTAGGAATAATTGTTCAAGAAACAAAGGTAAGCATAATATTTGATGACTATCACTTTAGTCCCTGGTCTGTTGTTGATTGTCCATAGTCCGTCCTTAAATAATTCCCGTTATCCACATTTTGGAACTGACCCAAAAAGAATTGGGGCCCAATTGGGGAACTCAGGTTTTAAATTGTCAATACCATAATAGCTATTTCTGAGAAAGTGAAGAAGGGTTTGTCATGAAAATTAGCATGGAGGTTTCCAATGAGGTCTAGTTGTGCATGCCACAATTTGGAACAGATCCAAAAAGAATTGTGGCCCCCAATGGGGAAACTTGTGCTTTTAAATGTCAATCCTGTTATCGATCTTTCTGAGAAAGTGATGAAGGGATATTCATCAAAATTAGCATGGAAGTTTCCCTTAGGGTTTAGTTTTGCTTGCCACATTTTGGAACAGATCCAAAATGAATTGAGGCCCGAAAGGGGGAGCTCAGGTTTTAAAATATCAATCACGTTATCTCTATTTCTGAGAATGAACTGAATGGAACTTTCTCTAACTTTACATGAAGGTCTATAGGGTATGATTTTGCATGCAACATTTTTGAACTGATCAAAACAGAATTGGGGTCCCAAAGGGGGAAATTTGATCTCAATTTGAGGAGATCAGTCAAAGTTATTTGTAATTGAATAATCATTAATTACGACACATGTAGTACTAAGAATTTCCTTTTATTTATTCCTCTTGATTTTATATCATTTATCACATAATATCATTAATGCTAAACCATGTACGTTGAAGTAAAGAAACCAATATTTTGTATCATTCTGGATTCTATATTTGGAAATAGTTTGCTCCTCTCTTTAATGTAAGACCAGTCTATTATGGTATAAGGGAAGATTGGATTTCTAAAAAATCTTGTAAAAATTCAACAAGTAGTAGAAAATAGACCTTATTACCATTATGACGGAGTTACCTTCCTTAGGGAATGCTTGTAGGCATTATGTTAGAAAAGGAACAAGTCTCGCGAGAAAGTGCGATACTTTCAGGACGTTCAGAGTAACGTGTCAATAAAACCATTAGATTAACAAGGCTAGGCATGTATGAATTGACAATATTTAATGAGACTAAACATGCTAGGTAGACGATGTTTTGCAGTTTAATGTGGTAGTTATAGTAAAAAGGATAATTTTATAAAATTTCCTAATCACCTGAGTTTGAAAATACTTGCAAAAATCGGCTAAATTTAAGTAGGTGTTTGGGACTTATCATTCTGCAGCGGATATTCGGATTGACTTTTATCGTTCGTCAAGTTGAAAATTTAGGCCCTCACACAGTCTAAAGAGTTCTTTTCTTTACCATTGTAATACATATACCCCCTTTTTATTTCAAATATCTTGTTTAAATGATTGAACTTAATCATAACTTATTGTAATAGTCATCTACTCTGTGCGTTTGTAAACACGTTGTCCTGACACTTAGGCTAAACACGCCTTTAAACTAAAGAGTTTCGCTAATGGTAATAACCCGTATTGCAAACTTATTCATAATATTTGTGTATTATAAGCTTCATTCCTTACTTTACCTACAATTTTCCTTAGCTTAATGTGCACTGTTATTTGTATTTAGCTCTCATAAATGCGCTGGACTTACCCTCCGGCACACCTGATTGAAAAGATGGGGCTACTGATTTCCATTGTCATAATATCTTTGCACTTGCATCTGAAGTGATCTTAAACGAAAATCGTGCACATAGAATGATTTGATCGTTTTTCATTATGCTTTTTTGAATAACTGAACAAACATATCGTAGTTTAGGTTAAATAATGATTTCACTATGCAAACCTGCATCAACAATTTTTTTTTCAAATACCGCTTGGGTCATTTTTTCGGTAACAACAAGAAACATGATGAGCACATGGTCATTTACATCGAATGACAGCGAAATTGCAGAGGCAAATATTCTGATATGCACTATAAACACACTGGTCAGCATAAATTTTGTTTATTTTTGCTTACCTCTTTAGATAGATAACATAAATTAGATGCATAAATTGTATTTCGGAACCGGTTGGTCATTTTCAACAAAAGTTGCCTGGATGAACAGTCAGTGATTTGGACTCAAGTTTGTTCAGACAAGTCCACCTGTGTCTAAAATTCATCATTTTGGCCTTGTCCTGAGGTAAAACATTTTACGTAGGATTATTATAGGATTTCATGGCTCTAAGGAGGGAACTCAGATTTAATAAAGTGAATTCTATTATCACATTCTGAGAAAGTTCTGAAGGGATCTTCCTCAGATCTTGTGTTGAGGTTTCTTGGGGTCTTGTTTAGCATGCCACATTTCGGAGCTGGAGTTCCAAAGAGCTGAAATTGGAAGTAGAGGGTCCTTTAACTGAAAGCATATAGAGAACCTAGAGTAAGAAGGGAAAAGAATACAGTCAAACATGTTTTAAGATACCGTCCAAGGGAAGGAGAAAAAAGGGTCACGTATGACAGGTGGCCTATTCATTCTGGTGATTTATACAGGTAATATGGTAGGTGTCCTTCTAGGATCTCTGGTATTTTGGTATAAGAATCCTCAGAAAAATTTACTTGTTAAATGGAGGAGAACAGAAGTCACATATCAAAATAGATTTTTATACACCCGTCGAAGACGGGTCGTATAATGGTATGGCGTTGTCCGTCCATTTGGCTGTCAGACTGTCTAGATATTTTCGGCAAAAACAAAAAGAATTATAGCCGGATTTTCACTAAACTTCGTAGGATGCATCATTGTGTAAACCGTTCTCAGGGGTGTGAAAATATGACCATTCTGACAATATTTGGCAGAGTTATGCCCCTTTAATTTCGAAAAAGTGAAATTTCATTCAAAATGGTAAAACTTTTTTAACTTTGCCTCAATTTCTTTCAAATGTTTTATAGTATAACAAGAAGCAGTGTTGTTTAACATATATTATGGGTTTTTATGTAACTTTTCACAGAAATAGAGTTATGGTCCGTCAGCACCTACTTTCCTCTTTATTGTGTTACAATTTCTTGTGGGCGCAACTAGTCCCACAGTTTTTGACACAATGTTCAGCAATTCACCATGTGTTATTGATATTGATGAAGATGTGCATATCGTAATATCTAGTTGTTATGACAATATTTGGCAGAGTTATGCCCCTTTAATTCCGAAATAGTGGAATTTCATGTGTTTTTGATATCATACATGTATGAAAATGTGCATATCGTAATATCAAGTTGTTATGACAATATTTACGACAGATGTACCATGTGCTTCAAGGCACTTTTATTCATCGTCATGGAGGAGAAACAAGTGTTTTTTCTGAGCTCTGTTGTAACTTTGTACTACTTATAGAAGACTTTTATTCTATTTTTTAGGCCCCTGTGGTTAAAAGTTTGTGTCTGGTCTGTTTGTTTGTCAATTTATGTGTTTTTCTGTTTATTTCTGGGTTTTTTTTATAACTTATGATGAGTGAAAGGTGCTTTCATATTGCACATGTTGAATCCATGTGGCAAGACCTTTCTAAAAGAAGCAAAACTTGTGAGCTTGTGACCTTGACCTTGGGGTTGGGTTTTGAGTACTTTTAAAAAAAAAACATTCAACCAGGACCATGTATCTTGAACAGTAAGAGATAGGCTTTTTTATATTTCTCATATAGATTCCTTGTGACCGAAGCTTTCATTTGATAAAAAAGACTTGACTTTGACCTTGACCTTAGAGTTTTACCAATTTAAAAAAAAAAAACTTTGTTAACCTTAGTCATAACTTTTAAATGATTATTGATAGGACTTTCATATTTCACATGTGTAATCCTTGTAACTAGAGCCTTCAAAGGGCACCAAAATTTTTATTCTTCCTGGGGAGCAATAAGTCACCACTTTGTCTGTTTTTCCATGCATATCTCCTAAACCCATTCAAAGAATTCTGTCATATTTAAAAAATGTATTACACATGACCAATGCTTGCAGCTAAATTTGTCTCATGGTCAACGGTCAACGTCATTCTGGGTTTAGGACTTAAATCTTATTTTTCCCATGTCTCCTTCCCGTATTTATTGACTTGGATCATAATTCACACAATTGTTGCGCATAACATACAGGTCCAGGTCATTCTCAAATTTTGAGATGAAAGCTTATTTTTCCTTACATCTTTCAGTTTTGAGAGTTGATAATAATTCACACAAAAATATTTCAAATGATTTATAAATATGCACTGACCTTCATTCAATGTCAAAGGTCAATATCATTCTAGATTAAGGACTTGAATTCACTCTTTAGCTAAACTGCTGGTTAAAGTTTGCCTCATACAGTGATACTTCAGTTAACTGACTGCTTTGATTTAACTAGTTACCTTGACTTGATCGCTGAGTTTCACCAACTTTTTCATTTTGCTGCCATACGAGGGCCTCAGTGTTTCACAAAAACATCTTTTTTCAACAAGTTTTATTTTCACTAGATCACTGTCATTTAGAAATGTCAATGATTAATGATTTAGTGATGTGAAGACAATAACCTCATTTAAACCTTTGATTTTCAGGTAACCTTTACATCTCTAGAGATGACACCTGAACAGTTTGAGGCTTTAAAATCTGGAAGAACACCATCTACAAAACCAAAGATGACATTGACCAGGTCATATGACGTTATGATAAAAGATGACAGACATGCACTGTTTGATCCATTACTTGAACTTGCATTCAGACAGTGTAATGGATAGTGGAAACATACAGTGAATTTTCTTTAGTGTTCACCTTATGAACCTGAGAAGAATTGTGTATTTTGCATTTTAATTCATGTTCAGGGGCTGTTGATCAGCTTAGTTTGGAATCATTCTCTATGCCAAATAATCTTTTTTCTCCACTCAAATAGACTTATTCCCAATTTTGTTTGCTTAAAACCTTGACTCTTTGGAAAATAGACTTTCAACAGATATTGTATGAGTACATGTATTAGTGCACCTTTATTCAATTGTCAAACAGCAAATTGGAGTGTTATTAGTATAATTTTGAATTAAGGGCAAAAGAGATTATTTATGCTAAATGAAAGATACTTTACATCTTCATTATTGTTTTGCTGACTGACTGGTCTCTATTCAGATAAGAATCTTACATTGTAATATTTATATGAAACATGCCTTGTGATGAATTACTAAATGACGAAGACAAAGTTAAAAGTTTGATCTAAGCATTCCACTTGAATTATCAAAAGAGAGTGCAAAACATGCTTAAATTGTATACCACTTCAATATGTATATGCACAGTATATGGAATGATACTAATAGCAAAATTAGTGATGATCTGATCTACAATGTAGCTGGGTTTCGTTTGGCTGTATAATTACCCAAATAGGAAATATTGATTTCATTTTATGCCCCCAGAAAAAAAATTCAGGGTCATTTAGTTTCTGGTATGCCTGTTTGTCTGCAAAAACTTTAACATTGGCCATAACTTCTGATTGATAAGTGATATGGCACTCATATTTCACATGTTCTTTCTTTGTGACAAGACATTTCTGTTGGTACCATGTTTTTGTTTTACCTTGACCTTGGACTTAGACCTACTTTTGAAAAAAACTAAACATTCTCCACAATTTCTAATTTGTAAGATCAAGGTCACAGAAATAGGGTTTTAATATTTCACATGTGTATACTCTGTGACAACACCTTTCTGTTGGTACCATAATGTGTGACCTTGACCTTGGACTTTAACCGGCTTTTGAAAAAACTTCAATATTGTTCATAACGTCTGACTAGTAATTGTTAGGGCCTTCATATTTCACATATGTATTTCTTGTGTTAAGACCCATGTGTTGGTTTAATATACTTTTTTCCCCTAAATTTCTTATTCCTTGTCACAAGACAAGGTATATAGGAATTTTTTTTTCAGAATCCTTTGGTGCTTCCCCTTCTGTTTATTTCAAAAATCTTCACAATTTTCAAAAACTATTGAGATTCAATTAGATCTGCTAAAACCATATGTTATCCCTTGTCATGGTAAGAGGGACAGAGAGGGTAATTTTAGCTCCATGCTAGGGTGTTTGCTTTCAGATGTGAAGTTGGTAGTTCAAGTTTGTTAGGGGGGTATACTGGATTCACCCTGTCTGTCCATCCATCTGTCTGTCTGTCCATTTATTACCACACCATAACTCAAGTACCCTTGGGTCTACAATGTTGATTTTTTCACACATGGGTTGCCGATGACTAAAGGAGGATCCCTGTTGATTTTTGGGTCGGAAGGTCATGGTCACATGACTCCGTTCCTTGAAAATGGTTTCCGCACCATAACTCTAGTACCTGTTGGTCTACAATGTTGATACTTCACACATTGGTTTCCCATGACTCAAGGAGGATCCCTATTGATTTTGGGGTCAGAAGGTCAAAGGTCAATGTCACATGACTCTGCTCCTTGAAAATGGTTGAACTACACCATAACTCAAGTACTTCTAGGTCTACATTTTTGATACTTAACACATGAGTTGCTCATGACTCCAGAAGGATCTCTTTTATTTTTGGGATCGGAAGCTCAAAGGTCAAGTCACATGACCATTTCCTTGTAAATGGTCTCTACACCATAATTGCTGCCACGAGGGGTTTACCAAAACTACACATGTAGATAGACCTTGATAAGTACTACCATTTACAACTTTATTTTTCATTTTTTTAGGGGGGGGGGTAAAAAAAATAATGGGGGTTGGATTATCAGTGTCAACAATTTTGGAATACCATAGATGATATCAGTTTGAAACGTAACATGTAGATGAGAACTTTTAATCCTACCTTTTGCTATTTTGAATTTTGGACGTGTATCAAAGAAGTAAAGAGTGGCGAAGATTGTGTTTACATGTGTTCTATAGCAATGTATGAATATTTTTTTATATTTCTTTATAACATGTGTAAGGGTCATTCCTCAATGCCAAAATTTATATTTCTTAACATAACTTGAAAAATATTAACACTCCTATCCTTAAACCATATATTCTTGTTTCTTAAGGAAAACCAATGCAGTTTTGTTTATATGATTGATGTGCCCCGATGCCTCAAATCTGATTTTCAATTTCTGTTAAAGCCCTGCAATCTGGCCATACTGCCTTCAGCGGTTTTTTGTTTACTTTACTCTGGTGAGATATGCATGTGTTTGAAAGCATTTTAAATTGTTATATATTAGTCATCTTGTGTCTAGTTGTAAAACGCTTATTTTAGGAGTATCCTGCAAAAACCGAAGGTACTATCAGGACTAAAAAGAAAAGAAGTATATTCTTGAATTGATGTAAATCTTATGTTGAATGGCTCAAATATTCTTTTATGATCTCTTTTTGTTATACTGAATGGCCATTTACTACCAAAATAATGTTATTGGTTCGTCGGCACCTACTTTCCTCTTTATTGTGTTACATTTTCCTGTGGGCGCAACTAGTCCCCCAGTTTTTTGACAAAATATTTAGCAATTCGCTATGTGTTATTGATTTCATATGAAGATGTGCATATCGTAATATCAAGTTGTTACGGCAATATTTGGACGAGTTATGCCCCTTTAATTCCGAGATAGTGCAATTTCATTCAAAATGTTACAATTATTTATTTTTTGCCTCAATTCCTTTCAATTTTTTTATAGAATCACATGAAGTAGTGATGTTTAACATATATTATGGGTTTTTATGTTACTTTTCAACTTTTCACAGAAATAGAGTTACGGCCCGTCAGCACTAAACACTTTCCTCTTTATTGTGTTACACTTTCTTGTGGGTGCAAGTAGTCCCACAGTTTTTGACACAATGTTTAGTAACTCGCCATTTATTATTGATATCATTTGAAGATGTGCATATCGAAACATCAAGTCGTTACAAAAATATTTGTAAGAGTTATGCCCCTTTAATTCCGAAATAGTGGAATTTCATGTTATTGATAACATATGAAGATGTGCATATCGTAATATCAAGTTATTATGACAATAGCAACGGGCGTATCATGTGCTTCAAGGCTCTCTTGTTCTGTCTAGTCCATACATTTGAAATTCTATGGCAATATAGTAAGTGACACATGTATTTTTTCAAATAGTTCTTAGACATTTATGTTAAATATCCTTGATTAAGTTCCTTATCAAACAGTTAAAAAGTGATTCAAATATGCTTTACAAACTGCATATTTAGATATAGATAATGATACAGACTATTGTGTACAGATGCTATGTCTGTCAGACTGAATATGCAAATAAACAGAATTTGTAATATACAGGTAATGTTTGTTTGTTTTGTTTGTTGTTGTTTAACGTCCCACTCAAGAATAGAGTGTGACGGTGATGGGCGACAAATTTTGTCTGTGCTCGGTACTTATGGCCGTAGAGCAGGGAGGGTTCTTTAACGTGC
>JACSZP010047329.1:0-11156 GCA_016161895.1 Pinna nobilis | reverse complement strand
AGTGAGGGGTCAATGACCCCTGACTCTCTGCTCCTAGTGGAAACCCTGTATACAGTCTAACCTGCCTTAGCCACCCTATGAATTAAAGGCCAACACTGTCTTTTTACGATATAAATCACCTTAATTAAGAGACCACATGTCACATGTGACCCTTTTTGATCCATCCCTTGGCTGGTCTCGCAGAACAGGTTAGACTGTAGTCTCCAAGTCAAAGACAGTTCACACAGGATAGGCCAAAATGGATTTGGTGCACTGTGTGTAACAGAATACAAACATTAAATAGTCTTCAGTCATTTAATACTCGCTACAATTTGCTTTGTGGCAATAACTGTTTCCAGCATCATTCAGCAAAGGGGAAATAACTCTTACAGTAGTGCAGCTAGGTGATGCATATACACGACGGAAAATTGTTTGCTTACATGTAGGTATTGTGCCTGTTGCCAGGTATACTGTAAATCCAGAAATTTTCGCCGAACTTTATTTTGGCGAATCGTTTGCTTTGCAAATATCCACGACACTATATGTTTGCGCATGTATGTTGAACATAGCAGTTGATATTTAACGATGCATATCATTGTCGGGTTAGTATATTAAGAGAGAACTTTATTATCGCAAGTAAGTGATCTCGCGTAATTACGCGAAAATAATATTCCCGCAAAATAAAACTGGATCTACAGTCATCTTCCGTTATCAACTGGATACTACATTGATTAGGCAACTTGTATAGTGACTCCCTGGACCCTATGAAGACTGATTTCATTGTGCCCATGAAGGGGGAGGGGTTGGTCTTCATATACAGGTTTTACCGTATGGTGACTTCCTCCCTATAGGAACTAGTTTGGTTATGTCCTTAGGGATCTATAGAGATATCAATCTTAACCCTTTCAACACCACAGACCGAAATAGACTGGTCCAGACAATGGAATAGAACATACCATTCTGATACTTGGGGTTGAAAGGGTTATAATTTTTTGATTTGTTGTAGAATGAATCTTTAAACCTGTCTTTGACTGTTATTATCATTTCAGATGTAATAGAACTTTGTTATACCCTCTTGTACATAAAAGAAATTATCTCCATTTTTACGCTCACTTGTAGTAATGGTACATATCAAAGACTACTGGTTTATTTACGTATTACATCTGATAGGGATCGTGACTTTCAAGAATGACAATGATGTCAATTTCTCAGAATCTCATTTCGCCATCCTGAGGTGAAGGAAAAAAAGAAATGGCTAATTTTTAAAAGGGTAACGTTGACTGTGATCTTTTTTATTACATGTGCAATTCTTATTTCTCTTTTGATAGACTCACTTACAATTGCTACTTTATGTATTTGATGTTTAATCGTTGTTTTAATTGTTTAAACATTCTGTAAACTTGTTTACCTGGACAAAATGTACATGAACTGTAGGGCTCACAGCAGATGTGACCAGTTGACAGAGGATGCTTGCTTACTCCTCCTAGGCACCTGATCCCACCTCTGGTGTATCCAGGGGGTCGGTGTTTACTCAACTCTTTACTTTGTATTCTTTGTAGGAATTGTGAAATCTATCATTGTCTGTAACCTTTACCTTTTTCGTCAATTATACATCTGTCTCTCTCCCTCTCTCTCTCTGTCTCTCTCTGACTGACAATTATATACATTTACGCATGGAACAATATGTGACTATATGACTGTGATACTTGGCATGTATTTTTATTATTTTTTTGCATCCAATTTTTCTTTCAAAATCTTGATATGTGTAAAGGAAAACAATTATACAGTATGTATTATTATGTATTTATATAATCATATATAATTCTTTCCCATAAATAGATCAATAAAGTTTTATAAAATAAAAGATTGAAGTATAACTTTTTATTGCATAAAAGATCAATTTCAGTCCATTCATGTTTGTTGGATCAGACCCTTTCATCAAAGATGTGTAGTCAACTTCCTAATATAAGGGAAGTAACTCCTCCAGCATTGCACACCATTCGGAGTAAAAAATGATGTCCTGAGTGCCAGATATTGATTCACTAATTAAGATACGATGAAACTGACATGTGATTAATTATAGTTCTCATCCCTACCACCATATAACTGGCAGTGCAACCACAGTGTAAAGATACTACACACCTGCACCAAAAAGGATAGAAAAATTAAAAATGAAAGCTTGATAAAACATGCAGAAATATTAGTCTTGCTCGGTTTGAGAAGCAAAACTCACAGCAAATTATATGGACATGAAAATGTTGCACTAATTGACATTAATTTAGAATGGTGAAATCAGCAGTGATGTATTGTGGTTTATATATTAAAATTCCAAAGAGGCATGCGGGGATCCAGGATTTTTTTTTCCAGAGGGGGTGGGGATATTTTCCAGGGGGGGGGACCCTCCCTGCTCTCCAGCCACAAGTGCTGAGCATAGGCAAAATTTGTTACCCTTCACCAGCACAGTGACATCTCCATATAAGTGAAAGATTCTTGAGTGAGTAGTTATAAACGACATTATAATAAACCAAGTTAAAGCTTTGTCCTAGACCATTAATCTTGAGTCTTAAGTTGAATTTTTCCTATCCTTCACGAGCTAGTGTATCATGAATGATTATTTTTTCTCATCTCCGAATATGAGATATTTGGCTTGTTTATTTATTCATCAATTAATTTATTAATTAATCTATTTATTTTTTTATTTATTTGTTGATCTATTTCTTTCTTTCTTTGTCCATTTGTTTTGAATACTTAAAGCTTAGGAGTATCTCTCCAGTCTCTATCATATTTCTATAATCTCAAAATTGATTATTTCCAATTTTGCCTGGTATAGCAATCTTTTATACATGTATAGGCCTGTACCCTTATAATGGTCTTCCTATTTTATCACTAACGACCATTACCCTGCACTCGAAAATTCAAAATTGTCCCCAGCCCTCTGTGTGTATTCCATACGCAGACCACCCGGCTCAAACACCTCAGGAAAAAAGAAATGAAAAGGCTTTGTGATTTAAAGTGACTACAGGAGGAAAATACTCTTAATAACTCAAGTCACAGCAAAATGCAGACGTTTTCAAAGTGTGGAAGATTTTATTAACTAAACTGACACATCTGCATTGAGATACAAAATTTAGGGGGTTGTGACCATTGCAGCTATAATTACTCACCAAACCTTATGTTGCAGCCGCATGTGGTAATCGCTGGACGACAATACCAATTATCACAGTTGAAACTCAAAATTTATTGACACCGGAGACTTTTATCGGGAGGCGCTGAATTCATCAAATGAAAAGGAATAGTAATATTTACAACTTGTAGCATCTGTCTGTACATTTTATGCTACAGGTATTTTCTTTGACCAGGTGAAAGGTCAACAAGAATATCTCCTCACCTCCTCTAATTTGTTGACAGTGCAATTTGCAATACATCATTGCGGAGTTTTGGTCTGTGAAAGAATGAAGGAAATCAAACTGATCAAAAATCCAGATCTATGACACATTGATGAAAGATCAGTAACCACTACTAACTGTCTATCCCCCACCCTCAACATACGAAAGTAGAGCCTTGGAGAAACTTTTAGGAGGACACTAGACCAGGAGTCTTGTTGTCATGTGATCAAACTCTGATAGTGTCAATGCCTATGGGTAAGGGGTATTTTGTTTTGTTTGTTTGGCTGTTGTTGTTTTTTTTTTTTATATATACAAGAGTGTTCAATCAATAGGTCTTCCTGAAAAGTTGAAATGATGTCTGCACCTATAGATATAATTGAGTGTGTAAGGAGGGGGGGGGGGGATTAGTCAACTATAAGTTTATCCTCTATCTATGTGTCAGTCTCTCCGTCAGATTGTCACACAGCAGTTTTCAGATCTATTTTTCCCATGCATTTTGATATGGAGCATGTAGCATGCTGATTCATTATGGATAGTTATATAAGGTCAAGTTTGACTGGCCATGGTGGACCTACAGGGTACTTTTATGTGAGTTATTGCCCTTTTATAAGAAATAGGTTTTCTGGACTTTTTTTTTTTTTTGCCATGCTTTCAAATCTTGATGTTCACCCCAGTATGGAATAAATATATTGATATAGCAATACTTTCCTAATGCTTGTCTTTGTGTGTAAAATAGCCACAGGTATAAAATTACATTAGTATAGGGTCTTTAACATGAAAATATCAACTGTATCACAGAACCTCAGTTTTTTACAGTCTGATCTGAAGCATGGAAAAAAAACTACTGGCCTCCACTGAAGTTCCAACTCGTGACCGCCTTTGCATACGGATTCTCAACCGTAGGCAGATTACTTATCATGGCCGCAGGTAACATATTACATGTAGTAAGGGGATTTTTACATGCCAATACCAACTATAATACGTACGGAATCTCTGTTTTTGAAGTGTAGTCTGCAGGATACAAAAAGCCAGCTGCCACCAATAGGATTCGAACTTGCAATCTCCTCACCACATGAGCGCTCTACAGTACTGTAGGCAAATTCCAAAGTCTCTCTTGTACCTGCAACCCCATGGGTACATGTAGGTGGCTTTGGATTTATAAGAATGTGCATGTGGTACATATCGAATATTTTCAAAACTAGGATAATTAGCCAAATCAATACAAAGGTATTGTTAAAGATTTTTATACATTCCGCCGAAACTAATAGTTGTTCTTCATCAAAATGTCATTTAGATCAATTAGATAAATAGTGAAAAGTGACCATCAAAAGAGGGAGACTTCAGGTAAATAATACAAGGTGTGATAACATTATCCTCCGATGTCAGGTGATATCCAGCTCGTAATCAGGTATTTAAGTCCTCAGTGTTTGTTATGTAAACACCTGGACAGGTGTGCCATATTTTGAGAACTATGAAGGCAGAAGGTGTTGTACAACATACCTGCAGTCCCCTAGCTCTAAATAGGGAGACTCCATATTTTTTATGTGAAATTTTGATAATTTCTTATGAAGAAATGCATGCCCCCCCTAAAAAATTTTCCTTTTTTCGATTAATTCCTAGTAAAATTTAGATGCTCTCCCATTAGACTGAAAATTCTCCGCTTTGGAATTTTTTAAAAAGTTAGCAAGTCTACTGTACTGTACTAACTTGCCTTGAAAAAGTTTTGATAGTATTAACCTCATAATGATACTATTTTATGCTGTCTCGGCCCTTTGGTTAGTGGTTCAAATCCATATTGTGGACTTCACTGACTTTTCCCGTCCTTCAGATGAGACAGTAAAAAACAGGGTCCTGTGTTACGTTGGGCGTCAATACTTCGAAGAGCACACACTTTTCTATGACCATAAAATTCGATGATAGGCGAAATTCATAACCCTTCACCCTTTTGATCAAAATCAAAGGTCGCATCTTAAAGGAGATGTTTGCACATTAAAGAACCCTCATTGCTCAATGGCCGTAAGTGCCGAGCATAGGCGAAATTCGTCGCCTTTCAATGGCACATGTTGAAGACTCGGTCCTATAAGTGAAAGACTCTTGATCGAGATACATGTATGTATTAGACACCAATAAAACCAACTAATTTCCCTATACGTAAACATCTGTGGAAAGAGGTTGTGCCATGTACAATGTACATGAAATGAAAGTAATCTTTTTTTTTCTCTTTTTTTCATGTGATTTCTGTAAATTTGCAATTGTAGGCAATTTGCATGTCATTTTCTTCCATTAGTTCTAGGCCTTATTTTTTCCTGAATTCATTTTACTTTGTTTATTCACTTTCCATATTTAGCACTATAGTAGACATCGGTTAACAATAATTTACAATTCCGTAAAACTTGTAGGCACAAGTTTGTTTTGCCCTCCTTTTTTATTTATCTTATCTAATTATGTGGTAATGTAAACTTCATTTATCAGAGGAAATGACATTTTTAACGTTTTAACTCATTGTCGAATTTCTATAATTTTGATGTATGGGTCACGGATCTGATGTGGTATAATGGAAAATGTATGATACTTTGTAATCAATGTTTCGTTATTTCTGGAAATTATCCTTACTGCATTTTAATGCCAGTTTCATTAGCAGAACCAATGTATGATAGATTCAGCTCATTAACTTCCTATTAAAAGGGAGTTGAACAGAAAGTTTGCTTTATTTACGCTTCTCTTTAAAATTTGGAAAAAATTAAAGACCTGTGTGTATCCGAGATTCAAATTCTATAAAATATGTTGGTTTGCTATAATGCAATGCAGATTTTTTACTGTGAGTAGGTACATGTAGGAAATTGGGGCCTCCGTGGCCGAATTGTTAGAGCATTGCAATTACGACTATTACCGAATTAGACATTTTTCGGAGTTGAAATATAGTGACACGGCAGGTGCCGCGCATGGAGCAGGAGTTGCTACCCCTTCCGGAGCACCTGAACTCACCCCTGGTTTTTGGTGGGGGTTAGTATTACTTTATTTTTCGAATTTACACATCTTGTTGTGTTGATAGCTGTTTATGTTGTCTCTTTTTTATTTGGCCATGCTTTCGTCTGCATTATTGATTACTCCCTTGGTGTCTTCTACTGCCAATTTTTTTTTTTTAAGCCACTTATTCTCTCACCTCTTATCAGCGCTGGTTCGAACCCCACTGGGACCTTAAAGTTGACAATGTGAGAAGTTTCCCGGTTTACTTTCGGAAGATCAGTGGTCTCTCGCCAAGTACAATATAGTAACCAGGCTCTCTCCTCCAGTAATAAAAATTGGCCACCGCCACTACATGACTGAAACATTGTGGATTGTGGTGTAAAGCAAAAATAAAACAAACTACCGGTAAAAGGGAGGAACCTCCTGTATTGTATTGTACATTATTTAATGTCCAATTCAAGAATTTTCCATTTATATGGAGCCGGTGAATTGCTCAAATGGCCCTTCACTGGCATATGGTGACGTCTCCTTATGAGTGAAAGTTTCTTGAGTGTTACATTAAAGTTCTTTATTGTGGCAATTTCTATTGTGATATGTGACCTCAGTTTTTAGTGTCTGCTCTGAAAATAGAAAAAGCTTTTTGCTTTCACCGAGCGGGCTTGAACCCACGACCCACAATTTGAAGGCAAACACGCTACCTGGGAGCCCTGAGGGCTTTTGGATGATAATCTAACAAGTTCTCTGTTTTCCATGGCCAGATTTGTCAACCTTGGAAAATTGTAATGGGATAGATTTTTCAATCTCATGGGGGAGACTCTAAATTTCCCTAGGAATTATTAGGGAAATTTAAGGTTTCTGTGAAGGAGATATGCATTTTTTTCATTAGAAAATATCAAAATTTTGCATAAGAAATAGAGAGTCCTCCTTATTTATGGGGGATGCTTGGCAAGTATACATGTACATGCATGGCAGTTGTCTCTCAACATATTTTACACTGTACATGCAGGAGGTGGGATGGATCTGTAGAAAGGGGCATTGCCCTTTGATGAGTATTGCTTAAAAATGAAGCAATTAGCCTATTTTCCAAAATACAGTGTAATCCAGTCCGAATTTTTGTTTTGATAATCTCACATAAAAGATTTTGTTATTACTCAACTTCTATACTGGTACACTGTGATACAGAATTTTAGTTGTCCGTGAAACACCACACTCCCGATCAAATATGGCCGACCAAATATCACCGAACTTGTGATGCTTAGGGTATGACACATGAAAAGCCCCGACTTTCACCACTGTATAATTACCACCTCCAAATAGTGGGTTTCCATTTTCTGCTGTAATTAAATGCGAAATGGATTTTTTTTTGTCAGCATCCTAGTATTTTTTTTTTAATTTTCTTAAATGGCCGAGGAAAAGTTACAGAAGTGTCATGTGTCTTAGCGCCTAAGGATAACTTAAGAATTTTCCTGAAATCTCAGATGCTGCAATACCATCACTTTTTTAAAGAAAAGATATGATTGAAATTTAATGATTGCCCCTATTAAGTTTGACACAAAATTTTGTTCCGATAGTGTTGCTGATAGGAAAATTTGAATATCAGGTCAATTGCCCGTTATCTTGTTACAAAATTGGAAACTGTGTACCTGCATGGGCCTAAATAGCTGACCTGTTAGTGTATCGATTTTATATGGTCTAGCCTGTTTCTAGAGACCATCTGAGGGAAGGAGTAAAAAAGGCAGGGCTCATGCTGTAGGTAGCCAATTTAGCCATTAACTAATTATGGGGGAAATTGGCTAAACATAATTGTAATTGGCTAATTTTCTGGTTAACAATTTTGTTGTTACTGTGTAAAAAGGGTATCTTTTGATTGGTCTCATTCATGTATGTTGAAATAAGTTAGGCCTACCTGTTTAGATATAATTTAGTAATGACTGTCAAGAAATAAAAGGGAGACAATTCAAAATGTAAAGGTAATAATGCCCAAAGTTGCTAGCAGATATCAGTCTATTTAAACTATCAAAAATACTTCACATTCTGGTAGTAGTAATTATAGTGTTCATTGGCTAATCAAATTATCCATCGACTAAAAAAAATCTTGGTTGGCTAAATTTTTGGCTAACAGTCTTTGGAGTCCAGGGTGAGCCCAGAAAAAGGCCACATATGACAGGTGATCTCTTAAATCAGGTGACTTAAATAGGAAAAAAAAACATTTTGGGTACCAAGCATACAGGTCACCTAAGACAGGTAGTCCTTTAATTTAGTGGATCACTAAGGCAGGTTAGACTGTACAGTGTTGTGCTTTATTTTTTCTCCTTTGTGATGGGTGGTAGATTGCCATGAATTCAGGGCTGTCGCAATATTTTTGGGGTCAGATGTGACTTTTTAGAATAGGGAACAAATATTTTTCACAGATGTTGGAAAAATGGAGATTCATGTACAATGTAGGCCCTACATGTAGCAGTATTTGTTGTTTTGGTTTTTCTTTGCTGTAAAAAAAAAAATAATGGACATATCATAAATTTCTTTATTGTTATTTATAGAATTTACACATTGCAAATCTAAAAAGGGATTTTTATTGCTTTTTTTTTTTATTTCTGAAGAATTTGAGACCATGAAATTGTAAATTTTTCAAATTGAATCAGGAAAAAATGGTATTTGCCAAATTTACAGGTACATGTTCAGTGTATGATGCAGTCACATTTAGATCCCTAAACAAGGAAGATGAGAGCCCTGGAATATCAAATTACTTAAATGTTAGTTTCTTTCGGAATTTGATGATAGGAAACTTAATTCAAAAAGAAAGGAAATCAAAGAAACTTTTTGGCCTACCATATACATGCATATACATGTAGGTGGGGTTATTAACCCTTTCAACCCCAAGTGTCAAAATGGTATACTCTTTTCTATTGTCTTAGACCAGTTCATTATGGTCTGTGGTGTTGAAAGGGTTAATTAAATCACCATCTGTCCAAGGTTTGTTGTCCATCCCTAAACAATTCCGGTTATCTCTGCCTCTAGAATGCACTGAGGGGAACTTCCAGAAATCTATCATGCAGGTCCCCCTTTGGGTCTAGTTTTGTATGCCACATTTTGGAACCGATAAAAAAAAAGGAGCACTAAAGGGTTTTGATTAGAAGTAGGGGGTCCAGTTGTTGAATGCATTAATTAATAGAACTTAGAGAGAGAAAGAAAAAAAAAACAGTCTGTCGTAGATATAACAATAGTAGACATCAAAATCTAAGTAGGATCTCTTATTGAAAGAATAACGACATGTTTAACCAATGGGCATCTGTGTTTTAAATTTTTGGTCTGATGGATAATATTTCCTGAGTATTTTCCTCCCGATTTACATATAAGACACTTCATTAAATAAAAATTCGACTTGGATCTAAGAAAAGTCATGACTTCATGATTGCAAATATTTGATGAATCAAATTTGAAGTTTCTCAGTTTCACAACTGCATAACTCAGAGCTTGAACTTTATATTGCTCAGTTTCATAAATACGTGTACAAAATGTTTTACACGTGTTCCGTACTTGAATCTTGAAGTTGCTCAGTTTAAAGACTGTAAAAACTTTGACATTGATCGTGTCAAATTGCTCAGTTTTGTGATCTGAGGCCATGTTTTGATGTATGGACGACTCTCACTCTTTGTATACCTGAATTTTCAAAAGAAACTTCCTTTCTTCTCCCTGCAATTACTCACACACAAGGTGAATGGTACATTTGGATTTTTATGTTTTCGATTTATGCTCAAGTCCTTAATTGTAGGAAAGACCATTTCCAGTTCCCTGTATTCTAAAGTCTGAGTAAAAATTGAGTCTTGTCTAATAAACATTTTGTGAGCAGAAATTATCAAACGTTTAATTACCGATCTTCATTTTGAGATGAAAATTTAATCCTCCCAAAGTGCAGCCCCTTGCAGATCGGGGTACGACAATGGCGAAATGTTTAATTTAAATTGTATTTAACGCCTTCAAAGCCACGTACAGCTGTAAAGTAGCGGTGCTTTGTTCACTTTTCACGTTTTTCGATGCTGGGCGTGACGTATGGGTATAACCTCTTACACAAATCAACTTTCTGATTGGTGTGTGGGCTATTTTTCTGAAACACGTGAAATGAAAATTTAATGGAGTGGAAAAGTAGCTTACGAGAGTGATATTCTTTGAAGAAGTCCGGGGTCTTGGTGTCTGCATACAAGACAACATAGATACAGGGTCGTTTTGATATCGGAAATTTATAGTAATTATACCCACAATGCAGCATTCTCCAGTTACTCAAAGTAAACATAAGTAATGTCATATCTCAACACAAATGGACCCAAACATTTTTGCATGATTATAGTTATTTGTTAAGTAAACAGTCTATTTTTGGCAGAGAGGTATATAACTGTGTTATATACGTCTCTGATTTTTTGGGCTTATATTATATCGTCTACCTCTGATTTGGAATAATGAGTTTCTCCACCTTGTCAACTTTCCCCACGTGTGTTTCCTTATTTGTACATTGATTGGTTAGTTGTATATTGTTGTTTAACGTCCCACTCAAAAATCTTTCACTTATATGGAGACGTCACTAATGCTGGAGAGGTGCCTTTGCTCGGCAGACTTGCCAACCTAGAAAATTGATTATGGAGGAGATTTTTCTATTTTATGGGGGAGACTAAGAATTATTAGGAAAATTGAAGTTTTTTATGGGGGAGACATGTGTTTTTAGCTCACCTGAGCCGAAGGCTCAAGTGAGCTATAGTCATAGCGCACCGTCCGTCGTCCGTCCGTCGTCCGTCCGTCCGTAAACTTTTCACATTTTCGACTTCTTCATCA
>JACSZP010047325.1:0-16136 GCA_016161895.1 Pinna nobilis | reverse complement strand
AGACCGCCTGTCTTGAGAGACAATTAAGAGACCACCTGTCTTGAGTGACAATTAAGAGACCACCTGTCTTGAGTGACAATGTTATAAGAGACCACCTGTCTTGAGAGACAATTAAGAGACCACCTGTCTTAAGAGACCACCTGTCTTGAGAGACAATTAATAGATCGCCTGTCTTGAGAGACATCTGTTATAAGACACCACCTGTCTTGAGAGACAATTAAGAGACCACCTGTCTTAAGAGACAATTAAGAGACCACCTGTCTTGAGAGACATCTGTTTAAAGAGACCAACTGTCTTGAGAGACGTCTGTTTTAGGGGACCACCTGTCTTGAGAGACATCTGTTGTAAGAGACCACCTGTCTTGACTGACAATTAAGAGACCGCCTGTCTTGAGAGACAATTAAGAGACCACCTGTCTTGAGAGATAATTAAGAGACCGTCTGTCTTGAGAGACATCTGTTATAAGAGAGCACCTATCTCGAAAGACAACTGTTATCGGAGACCATCTGATGATTTAAAAAAATCAAACTAAACTTAGTTGGTTTATCAAGAATCTTTCACATAAAATGTATATGGAGACATAATTGAGAGTAATTTAGCATGCTGACTGTGACATGGGACCTCATTTTTACTGACTTATCCAAAGGACAGGGACAGCCAACTGTATGGACTTGAACCCACAACCTCACAGTCAGAAGGCAAACATGCTAACCACTGAGCCCATGATGACCCCATTAAACTTAGTACCAAACATGTCAGTAAAACTATGATGTTGTATTACACAATCCTGCAATACAATACAGTTGAGTTAAAACATCATATTTACCTAATTACACTGATTTTAATTATCTTCAGTTGATAGAGAAGAGAACAATGATTCAGAAAACGGCAGTGGTGATGTGCAGAAGAAAATAATGCCATGGCGACTGATGAGTCCAGATGACGATGTACTGGAGGAGTTGGAACACACCAAACGCAGATGTGACCCTGATGGACTGATCTTAGTCACTTCTCTGATTGATAAAGTACCAAATCTGGGAGGTCAGTATACATTATATTGGAGAGGTCAATATGAATAAAATCTAGGAGGTCATATGTAAATGAAATGTAAGATACGTAAAATCTGAGAGGACAACACACAAAAATCTGGGATGTCAGTACAGTGGAACCTGTCTTGAGAGACCACTGTTGTGAGGGACCAACTGTCTTGAGAGACCACTTATGAAAAAACATCCTTTTAAGTAACCATATAAATAAAACCTGTCATGAAAGACCTCCTGTCTTAATGACCACATTTTCTTGGCAGAAGGGGTGATCTCTCAAAACAAATAGAATCCATCACCACTTTGTACAGGGACTAAGAAATCTTTCCTGAGTGTCAAAGATTTGTAGTCCATGACGAGGCTTGCCAAGTCATTGATGTTGAAAATCTTTGTCATGAGAGTGAGATTTCTCTTGTTCCTGTACAAAGTGGCAGTTGATTATTTTAAACTCACCCTCAAATAATGTATTTCTAAAGTCAGAAATATATAGACGAGATACTGCATTCAAGCAGACGAAATACATCAAAAGTAGATCAAGTACACTGCAAGTGACGTCAGGGACTTCAAGACAAGCATATGGGATGTAAGACAGAGATATTCGAGAACTGGCAAATTGAAGGATTACTCTGTCCAGTGTGAGAGAAAGATTCCACTGTATACATAAAACCTTTGAGGTCAGTGTATACTTCACTGACATCTAGTTATGATATTGATTTGTATTGCAGGACTGTGTAGGACCAGCGAGATATTTGGAGTATCTGAATTTGTGATTGGCAAAATGAAGTATTTAGATGACAAATTATTTCAAAATCTTAGCGTTACTGCAGAAAAGTGGCTGCCAGTGAAAGAGGTAAGATAAATTCTATCTCAGGCAGGAAAGGTTATCAAGTTTATATGTAAAGAGGTTATCTTTGTTGTTGGTTGGTTGGGTTGTTGGTTAATGTCCCACTCAAGAAGCATAGGCCGGTGAAGGGCAACAATTGGCACCTATAGTTATTGACTGGGGAGGGTTCTTTAACATGCCGACACCTACTGTGGCAGGGACCTCAGATTTTTCTGTCTCCTCTAAAGGACAGGGACAGCCAACAGCAGGGCTGTGCAGATTCCGACCCACAACCTCAAGGTTAGAAGACAAACATGCTTACCACTGAAGAGGTTATCTTTGATTAACTAACATTCAGTTTGTCGAGCCTGAAATAGTACATTTTATCATGTGTGAACTCGAAGCTCAAATTTTTATGTATTCCCTTGCAAAAATAATCTGGGCGACAATTAGCTAATGAAAAAATATCATTTTAGCAATGTCACAATATCCCAATTTACAGTATCTGAAGCAGGGAAATCAGCCTTACATTTATAGCAGTACTAGTAGAATTGCTACATTCTTTGCTTATTTTAAAAAGAAAATTTTGTACTTATTAGGTGTACCATGAGCGTTTACCAGACTACCTACAGCAGAAGAAACAGTCTGGTTATACATTAGTAGGAGTGGAACAAACAGCTAACAGTGTATCACTTACTGACTTTGACTTTCCAGCAAAAACACTTCTGTTACTTGGGTAAGTAGAAATATACCATTCTCATACTTGGGTATGTAGAAATACATAGTTTTCATACTTTGGTAAGTGGAAATACACAATTCTCATACATTGTACTTGGGTATGTAGAAATGCATACTGTAAATCCGGTTTTATTTGCGAGATTTTTATTTTCGCGTAATTACGCGAGAGCACTTACTCGCGAAAATAAAAGTCTCTCTTAATATACAACCCTTAGATAAATGCTCAATAAAACATAAACTTAGAATACTTAGCAAGCATACACGCGAAAGTATAGTGTCGCGAATAACTGCATGGCTACCAATTCGCCAAAATAAAGTTCCGCGAAAATTTCTGGATTTACAGTAGTTCTCATACTTTGGTAAGTTGAAATACACAATTTTCATACTTGGCTTTATAGAAATACATAGTTTTCATACTTTGGTAAGTGGAAATACACAATTCTCATACTTGGGTATGTAGAAATACATAGTTCTCATACTTTGGTAAGTTGAAATACACAATTCTCATACTTGGGTATGTAGAAATACATAGTTTTCATACTTTGGTAAGTGGAAATACACAATTTCATACATTGACATGTAAGTGGAAATACACAATTTCATACATTGACATGTATGGAGAAATAAAGCCTAACCTGGTTTTTAAAAAAACTATCCAAGGGAAGATGTAAGTATGGTCACATATGACAAGTGATCTCTTTAAACAAGTGATTTATATAGGAAAAATCTAATTTGATCATACATGTATTTTACATAAGACAGATAGTCCTTTGATTCAGTAGGTGGCTTAGGCAGGTAAGATTGTATATGTTGTTTAACATCGAACTTGTTCACTTATGTGGAGAGGCCACCAATAACGGTAAGGGCTATAAATTAGGCCTGTACTTGGCACTTAAGCCATGGAGCAGTGAGGGTTATTTAGCATACCAATACCTACTGTGAAATGTGGGCTTGTTTTTTTTTCTGTCTCATCCAAAGCACAAGAAAACCCAGTTGCTTCTGCTGAGGAGAAATGGCTTCATGATCTGTAGTTGAACATGCTAACCGTCGAGCCAGAACGGGTTTCCTCAGATACTGTACATCATATTTATATTTTGAGGATTATGAGCAAAGAAATATCATCAATGATACACCATAATAAGAAGCCATAGTCAAGTTTATAGTAAAAGAGACTAACCATTTATGCTTTCCTAAGGATTATTATTACAGATACTGTACATCATATTTATATTTTGAGAATTATGAGCAAAGAAATATCATCAATGATACACCATAATAAGAAGCCATAGTCAAGTTTATAGTGTAAGAGACTAACCATTTATTGATTTACATGTATATAGTTTATGGTCTGTTTATTTACCTGTATGTCTGCCAAATATCCTTCAAGAGTATAACTTGATATTTGTAGTGTAGGGTAGTATATTATTGATCTTATGACCTTGATACTTGACAATGTGTGAATATATTGCTATTTCTATATGATGCAATGAAGGAGCATAAGTAAACACATATTTTTCCTCTATTTGTAGAAATGAGAAGGAAGGTATCCCTGCTAATCTGATCAATCTGCTAGATGTGTGTGTAGAGATACCACAGCAAGGGATCATACGATCGCTTAATGTACATGTGAGTGGTGCTCTCTTTGTCTGGGAGTATAGACGGCAGCAGCTGTGTAAAGGAAGTGAGGCGACTTCAACGTCATAAATATCATGTCCTCAACAGATCCATAAAGGAAGCAAGGCTTCTTCAACATCATACACGGAGAGACAGATTGTAAAAATTCAGATCAAAGAGTAATGCTATCTCACGACCAAAAATGGAAATATGGTCGGAAACAGACTGAGTTTCACTGATATCACATTGGAATCTTGTCTTCTAATAATCTGGAGGTTGTATTTTATTGTTGTTTAACCTAATTCACATTCAAAAATATTTCACTTACCTGGGTATAAGGACATGCCACCAATGCTGGTGAAGTGTGACAAATTTGGCAAATGCTTGAAACCACAAACTGTCAATTGCAGTTGTGTAAACGTTGAATTACTGATAAGCTCATACTTGCCAAGTTTCTCTAATAAAAAGTGAGACCCTCTTTTTTGTCCATTATTATAATTTTAGATGTTTATTCAAGGAAAACACCTATCTGATCAATGAAAATTTGAAAACTTCTAACAAAGCTGATTAAAACTTAGAATCTCTCCCAAGAAATATAGAAACCTCACCATAATTATTTCTCAAGGTTAACACGTATGTTAGCTATATAGACATATGACTATATCATTAGCAGGACGTCACACTCTTTTCCCTCACCCCAGACAGAGAAATCCATTAATGTACCCGTTCTGAGATATCTCTGTCTCGCACCCCAGATGCTTTTCTTGAACCCCCTGACGTCACTACCGGTAAGTCTTAACCTACTTTTGACGTACATCATCCACTTGAATGCAGTGTTACACCTATATATTTACTACTTAATAATACATTGTACATTATTTGAGGGTGAGAGAAAAATAATCAACCACCACTTTGTACAGGAATAGAAAAATCTCACCCTCGTGTAAAAGATTTGCAACATCCACGACTCGACAAGCCTCCTCGTGGACAGTAAATCTTTGACACTCGGGTGTGATTTCTCTGTCTCTGTACAAAAGTGGTGATAGATTCTATTTTTCTTCCACACTTGGCCGTGAAAGACAATGCTTACCTGTAAAAAGATAACTCTGTCTTTCTCTAGGGAAAGACAGCTGGCATGTGCTATGACGTCACATATAGAAATTCATTGGCTGAACGTTGTACCAAGTTCCGTGCGACATACATTCTAGTCGTGGAAGTGTGGGAGAAAAAGAATCAAACATGGAGTGGAAAAGGAAATCTAAACCCTCATGGTAAGAATCTGAAAGCCCAATCCTTGGGAAACCCTCGGATTGGACAAACAGATTCTTACCACTCGGGATGATATTTCCCTGTCCATTCATTACACCCATGTAAGATTCTATTAGTCTATCATATATATATATATATATATATATATATATATATTTATCTTAAATATGACACACACAGAAGAATAAAGTTTCAAACTTAGTCATTTTATTGTTTTTTTCTCATAACACTTGTATAAATAGTTTTACAAAAATTGTAAATAATGTATATTTAAAACCAAATAATGAATCTGACAGATACACATTTATTTGAGCACTTGTACATTCTGGAATATCATTGTTTACTAACTGTATATAGCGAAGGGTCAGTCTGGAAAAACATTTTATTGTATTGTTGTTTAACGTCCTACTCAAGTATATATCACTCATTTGGAGACGTCACCGTGTGCCGATAAAGGGTGACAAATTTGCCTATGCTCGGCACTGCTGGCCGTAGAGCAGGGAGGGTTTTTAACGTGCCAACACCTACTGTGACACGGGACTCCGGTTTTTACTGTCTCATCCAAACGACAGGGACAGTCAACCGTAGAGTGGCACTGCGGGAATCAAACCCCAGACCCTTCGATTTGAAGTTGAACATGCTAACCACTCGGCCACTGGGCCCCCTTGAAATACAAAATCTGTTAATTATATCTAAATGATCTGTACAACTAGTTTATTTGATGAGTTTATACCTTATCAAACATTGTGTGTTTATCAAGTGTACAGAGTTTTTTTAAGCATAAGGGCATTAGATGCACTTTTATATATGGAATATACAGTCAACTCCACAAATAACGAAATCGCGTGTAATGAGGTACCAGTTGTTTTGAGATTTCTATTCCCAGTGAACTCTCCATAATTTGTAGTTTCGAATAACGAAGATCGGCTATAACAAGATAAACATCTTTCTCCCTTCAACCTTATTATATGTGGAGTTGACTGTATATTCTATGGCCCAAATGGTCATATTGTCAACCAGCAGAAAACTCAGATTACAAAATAATGAAAGAAATGTGGCTGGACATCGATATAAAAAATGTCACTCTTACGAAATACAAAAATTGTATCTCAAGAATATAAATACAATAGATTCTTAAGTTTTAAAGAGTCATTACTATATATTTAGGTATAACTTAGGGGCAAGTGAATACTTGTGAAAATGTAAGTATGAAATTATTTGAGACTTGCATATAAATTATTATGATAGCTGTAAGATGCTGAAAGAGGGAATTCAGGTGAATCCAAGGGACTATAGAATTAGTGGAATGATTAACAAGGGATTCATTCACATAAACAACATTTACACATCTAGTAGAATTTTCACATTATTCAATATAGATTCAAAGGTACTAAAGTGAAAACTCCAACACTTCAAAATGAATTAAATTCATCCTAGGTTTGAGTTACTTTGGATCAATTTTCCAATTATGAGATGGGCAAGGATTTATTGTAATATGGGATAGTATAAGGAGGATTAGAGACGATATTTGATTAACATAAGTCTTTTGATTTTTCACAAAATAAAGTTTATGAGTAGTCAATTGTAGCCTACTTGGAACAAACCTGACATTTGTTTTGACAATGTCATGTAAACCAATCAAACAATGAAACACAAACTAAATTAGAAAAACAAATCACTTTTTTACAATGTTTCAAAAACAACATTCCTTTGACAAGACATTGTGAAAGACTTTCTCAAACATTGATATGAATACAGCATTTCCTAAAAGATATTATGAATAGTAAAAAATTATTTTATACGTGTATTTGGTTAATCAATGATTTATGCATAAATCGTACACTTGGAACACTAATGACATCCCTGATATGGTAGTTGCCATGGAAACAACCTCAGATCTCACTTATCACTAAGCCTACATGGAACTAACAATCTCGAAAAGCTTGCATTTGTTAGCCTGTCCATCCATCCATCTTTCACAATAGGTCATCTGTCCTTCTCTTACGACTGGGGTCAAAGTAGATGAAGTATGATGCACAATTAAGATCCCTCACTGCTCAATGGCCATAAATACAGTAAAATCTATTTATAACATTTTATTTAGGACTCAATAATTTAACGTTATATCCGGAAAATGTTATAAGCAAGTTCATAAAAAATGGTGACGTTGTGTTGGGAGGGAGGAAAGTGAGTTTAATGGAAGTTGATCCTTCCACATTTGTATTGGTCAACACCTGTGAGTAGATTTATACTTTAGAAATACATGTCAGGCTTTATTCTCTCAGGAACAGGTATTCCCTATTCTCGGTCACACACCTGTTTTCACATGTAGAGTTTCTTCATTTAATATGTGTTGAAGCCGTACCAACTAGGAAAAAACATTATAGACAACAATGTTATTCCACTGGGACTTAAAATTCTTACATGTTTTAAATGAAAAAAATGTAATACCCAGAAACATTATATCCATATATTTTAACATAGGTCTATATGGGCGTTTTTTCGGGGATAAAAATGAAAATGTTATATGCAGAAAAACATTACAACCTGAAACGTTATCAACAGTTTTTACTGTACCAATTACCGGATCGACTAATATTGAAATCTGTCAATGGCATTTGCTGATCAAAATGATGTATTAATGAAAGATTCTTGAGTGGGATGTACATGAACAATGCAAGAGGACATACTACATGAATTGAAACCAGAATATAAGAGATCACTAGGGATTTGTTTCCAGTGAACTAGGTGTCTGGACTGTCTATCCTCCAGGTCAAAGATCAATGTCATCTTCACAGAGGGAACATATTGGTTTTCCTGTTATAGTATTAATTGTAAATAAAAAAGGTATGCCTCTAGAAACAAGTTTGTCAAAAATGTTTTTTTTATTAAGGGAATCGAAATCTAATGCCATTGAAAGAAGGGGAATAACTATCAAATTGTAAACCTTTGTTTGTTTTGATTTTGTTTGTTATTTTATTTACGCCATTATCGACAATATTACAGTCATATTGACGCGACCAGTTTTCATTGGTGGTGGAGAAAACCCATATATAGATATACCCCTGAAGAGACCACTACCCTTCTGCTAGTAAACTGGAAACTTTCTCACATAATCAATTCAGGTCCCCTGCGCTGACAAGAGGTGAAAGACTGAGTGGTTTAAAGTGCAGTGGTCCATCCATTTGGCCTTAGAGGCCCTCGACCTATATGTATGGAATCTACATATGACATGGAATGATGGAAAAGGAGAAAATGCTGAATCCTCCAACACAAAGACAACTTTGTCAATTCAGCAGATCAAAAATAAAACTTTGTAAACACGTTTACAACACCTATAAAACAGCACAGATTTAATTGCACAATGTTTTCTCTTCACAATACACCGATTATCACAGAAGGCTTGTTGTCATATACTTGGCATCCTCCTCAATTCTTCCACTTCACTGTCTGAAATAATCAAAATTAGAAATTTTTCAGTGACATCAATTTTACTTTCAGTGGGACATTGCTTTCAAGTTCACAAGTACGACTCGCTAACTTTTGTTTGTTTTTGCATTACAACACACAAGACAATCTTTCAGTCATTATACTCATATGGTGGCTGCCAGTCATTATTGGTGGAGGAGAGATCTCGGTTATTAATGTACACGGGAAGAAACCACCAGCCTCCCTTAAGTAAACTAGTAAACTTTCTCATATGATCAACTTAGATTCCAGTGAGGCTCAAAACTAAGCTGACTGCAGTTGAGACACTGAGTGGTCTAATGCACAATGCTCTAGCCATTTGGCCAACGAGGCCCCCTAGCTAATTTTAGTCTGATAAGAGGGACAGCCTCTTACATGAGGTTTATGTAGCCTGGAATTATAACCATATTAATTTTTAGTCTTTTACAGGTACATGTATGACTAACTTTGGTCTGATAAGTGGGACAGCCTCTTACATGAAATAAATAAAAAGCCTCTCATCCACATTGGTTTTACAAAAGATTCAGTCTGAGAAACAGGGAATCAATTTTTAGGTGGCCTAACCATCATAATTTTTAGCCTTTATGCGACTGGCCAGCTTTGGTCTGATAAAAGGGGCAGCTCCTTAAGTGGAGTGTATGTAAGCTGGAATTATAACCATCTGAATTTTAAGTCTTTTCTATGACTGGCTAAATTTAGTCTGATAAGAGGTTCTGGCTCTTACGTAAGGTGTAGCCAGGTATAAAAACCACAAAAAGTTTTAGTCTTCATATCTATCTAGCCTTGACTCTACTGTGCAGCTACAATATCTCTCTGATGAAGTCTTGATTCAGAAATACTTACCGAGCTTTTAAGAGCATCTTGGGCATAATAAAATTCTCTGGACCCTGGTTGTAATTTACTTGTGTACTGTTCTAACTGTACTCTGTCTTTCTGGGCTAAAAGGGTCTGAAATAAATACAGTTAAATTTAAACACTGAAAACGCTAATAGTTTTATTACATCAATAGTCGTCACTGTACAGTGACATATCTTAACTACATAGTAAACATTGAAAACCTATCAGCATTTCTAATGTCTCTGTATGCCAGTAAGGGACGACAAATTTTGCCTATGTTCGGCACATATGACCGTAGAGCAGGAAGGGCCAACACCTACTGTGGCATGGGATTTTGGTTTTTAGTCTCATATGAAAGATGTGGACAGCAAACTGCAGTGTGGCTCTTATTCTAACCCACGACCTGACTATCAGAAGGGAAATACACTAACCAATAGGACATGACAGCCCTGATGATTTTAGAAACTAGCTGAACTGGAGATAGAAACTGTTTCAAAGGACCTTATTTCACATACATCAACATATATATTTGTATTATTATAGACTCAATGTCTGACCAGAAGAATGCCATACAGCCAACTCCGCAAAAAACGAGATCGCATGTAACAAAGTACCGATTGTTAGCAGAAGATTTCTATTCCTGGTGTACTTTCCATGCATTACTTTGTAATTTCAAATAACAAAGATTGGCTTTAATGAGAAAAATATCTTGCTCCCTACAACTTCATTAAATATGGATTTGACTGTATTAATGCAACATGAATTCACTTGGGTAAGATTATTATACTTACATCAACAGCTACATCATGGCACTTTAACTTTTTTGCCATAGTTATTCTTTTCTCTTGGTTTTGAATTTGGCGTAGATATTTAGACAGAATCTGAAAAAGAGGAAAATTAGAAGAAATTCAGTACATTACATATATTCACAATGTAAAGGAACATTTCAGGTGGCTTACTGCATGTTCCAAGGATCAATGCGAGCATTTGACGGGTCATCAATATCCAGCAAATTGACCGTCATGAAAGTTTCAGAGGGCACTAATCAGACTGGACAATTTCCCAGAATAAGAAAGAGGGGCTCAGTTTTCCTCCTTACTCTTATTTGTTATTTTGTTCATTTGTCAAGTCTTGTGAATAGAATGGTAGTACAAGTAATCAGGGAATCTTGTTCCTGATAAATAAAAGACCAAGTTTTGTTCCGGACAGATTTGGACAAGAGGTTTTTGATAACTTGTAATGTAATGCTTTATTTATAACGAGGATTGCTGACAGCTCGAAAGCTAAACTTGGCTCTCTTCAGATATGATAACAACTTGTGTTATGGACAATTATAAAATGCTGAGCCATGTGTACATTACTGGAACTGGCTACATACCAATTTCATCACTAGATGCAAGTACTGTTATAGAAGCTTACCATTTAATATTAACCAGATGGCAGTTATCACTATTAATTATAGTAATATTGTAAACTAACATTTACCAAAACAGCAAAATTAAAAAAAAAAAAGCAATTCTCATAAAGTATCATGTGTCCTTGAGAGCAAATCTCTCTTCCCCTAGGGGCCAGCTGGAAAAAAACTTCCACTCTACCTACCATACCTAAGTCTTTCAGACTTATTTAGCTGTTATTGCAAATATTAAGCTGACCTTTTTGTATGTGAGTGTACATCAATGGGTCAAAGAACAAGTTTCAGTTTTGCTCCTAATGACCTATTTTTATTAGATTGTGGCTCTTAAAATTATGCCTACTGGGGACTTGCATAACTTGGTGATAAAATATTTGTAGAGATAAGGCTGCGGATCACTTACATCAAGAGGTGCATTGGTGGTATGTAAGATTTCACAGACTCTGTCAAAGCCAATCACAGAATGGGACTTAGTACTGCCAAACCATCCCTGATAAAAGACAAAAATCAATACATAAAGTAAGTCACACAAATACAACAGTTACCTATAGTACAGGTATACAAGAGCTGTCACTGATAGAATCAAAATAATCATGTTGTCGACATAAAGTGATCTGATACAGCATGGAGAGAATGACTAATTCACTTCACAAATACATTATCTTTTTTTTCACAAATTTTGCATAAAATTCCCAATTATGTTGCCAGTTTCCCAAAATTGAAAGAAAAAGGCCTGTAACCTCAATAAATACCAGATCTTAAGTGACAGACAAAAAATGCTTGGGATCACTTTTAGGTCATCTCCAAATTACCTTTGTTTTAAGTAGTTCCTCTACCCCTGTCCACTGTTTTAACCTGGACCTGGCTTTAAGTACAGTCCATACATACTGTTTCTCTGTTAGCTGAAAAAAGTAAAATATAGTTAAGAAAAACTATTACTAACTAGGGTTGAATGTCATTTCCGAGTCTTAAACTGTGAAATAGTCCCCTGACCCATTTACAAACTGTAAACTTCACTTTATATTTATTTGTGCATCATGCCACCTCCAATATTATCTCAGTCAATACCTGGTGGCATAAAGCTGATGTGGGCTTCACAAATACCTACCATTATAAGTAAACCAATGGGACTTCAATGTCTATGACAGATCTATACATCATCATGTTACTTTTCTCAGAGTTGGTATGACAGATATATACGTCATTCAGAAAGAAGAATATCTGGAGCAATTGACCTATCAGCAAACGTCTGACACATGGCTCTTTGTGTGTTTTTTGATATCAATTTATTGTGATGTAATAATAAAACATGTTTGACGGGCAATTTAATTATGATGTCATAATAGAAAAGTTTGCCAAAAGGTACCATGTCGGGCATTTGGTGATAATTGAATTAGTTGCACTTCTGATACTTTACTTTGCTTGCTTGAATGTTTGTTCCTTGTAAATAAGAAGGCATCTGCAATATCTGTATTGTTACCAGGCAACAAAAGAGGGCAACCTCTGTTCATAGAAGTGCAAAGCAACATAAATTACACCATGATATAAAGAAAAAGTAGCATTAAAATATTCAATGAAATGGTCAATCCATGACTTCTGATTTTTACTGTCTCACCTGAAGGACAGCAAAAACATTATGCCATAGCAATGCCCAGTTGTAAATTTTCTGCTTAATTTTCATAAATCCTAGGCTAAATTTGACAAAGGATTGAAGCAAAGTGGCTTTTAGGTTAGGTGTCACTATGGATAGGCAAGTGTACTACAATCTAGTCAGAATTACCTGATGTTCCTTTTTTATGGCCAATGGACTGGCAAGATTGTTCTGAAAATAAAACCAATATTTTCATATAAATATATTCATATGAATAGCTGAAAAGTCATTGAGTCCAGGGTCTGTGACCTATCAATTTGTAGGACAGACTGGGAATAAAAGCAAAAAAAATGTCTGCCATGTCTATGAAATTGTAATTTTTTGAGAAATGAAAATATACATAAAAAAAAGTAAATATATTGCCCAGTTACTTATCATTTCTAAAAATACAGACACAAAATACAGTATTATTTGGTAGGAATCTATTGTCTCAATAGCGTTTGTCTAGATTCAGGCAATTCTAATCAAAAAATGGCCCTGGATTTTAATATTTATAAAACAGTATGAGAGGACATGATAACAGAAATTCTTAAACAAACTAGTCATTTAAAAAAGATATCACACAGAAGGAAAATATGTAGTTACCTCCCCTAGTCCACCATGATAAAAACTACAATAATATAATGTTGTAATGACAGGCATGTTGATGAGGCTGGCTTTCCTTGGGTACTGTCTAAACATGGCATGTTGTGGATGTAATGTGTTCTGGGCTGCCTTTGCATCAGCATCCTATTATGACAAAAATCAGAAAATCGGTGAACATTCAACTTCACTTTTGCAACATGGGTATGGTATGGTATTGTTGTTTAATGTTCCACTCAAGAATATTTCTCTCATATGGAGACGTCACCGTATGCTGGTGAAGGGCTACAAATTTTGCCTATGCTCTGCACTGCTGGCCGTAAAGCAGGGAGGGTTTTTTAACGTGCCAACACCTACTGTGACACGGGACCTCGGTTTTTACTGTCTCATCCGTAAGACAGGGACAGCCAATCGTGGTGTGGCCCTACAGGGCTTGAACCCGGATCTTCCGACCACTCGGCCACGGAAGCCCACTTTTGCAACATATATACATTCATATAGCTGCATGGCCCAATGTTGAGAGTATCTTAAAAGTATTAAAACATTTTGTCTCTTAGTTCTATTTAGAGTGGATTCCATTCGTGCTGGAATCTAAGTTGATTATGTGAGAAAGTTGCTAGTTATACTTGTGGAGAATGGTGGTCTCTGTCTCCCTACATGTGGCATAAAGCAAAGTCAAACAAACATTCACAATACTTAATTAAATTGTAAAAAAAATTCTTACTCAATAATGAAACTCATTTTTCAAGAACTACTCTTGACACCTGATTAAAAATTATTTTGAAAATAAATTACAAAATTATGGCTACATCATTCCTCTTAAACCTCTATTATACATGAAAGTAAGTCATAATTCACTGTCAAGATTATGACATTGCTGAATAAATGAATATATTTCATTTTCAGGGAAATAATGAGTCGTCACGGTAAAAAAATTCTGATGCTGAATTTTTATATTTATACATATTCATCAAAGCAAATTTCATAAAAAAAGATGTAATTTAGTTTACGCTGTTGGGCTGGGGATAAACATGACATAGTCATACCTCCAGAGGCCACTGTCTCTCTAGTATTGAGATGTGTTGCTGCACTAGACCAGCTTCATGTCCTAACTGAGGATCCATTGAAAAATGAGCTCTGAAATAAAACATGATCAAATGATGAGTCAAGTGACATACAAATAGTTCTACTTAGTATATTGTGACACAGCAGGGGTGACACTAAAACTTACACACAGATATCAACTACTGTCGTAGTGTGCCATATGCAAAATCTTAAAAACTTACAAAGAATGAAATAATTTATTATCATATGATGATGTTGACTAAAATAGTTGAATAAGGCATTCAGATAACATTCAGATTACACCATGGTACATTAGGCTCCTTCTGTTGGATGGTCTCTTAAAACAGATAAGACTGTATCCTGCTTATAACACAAACACTCTGACCAATAGGCTATCACTGTTGGTTGTATGTTGTTTAACATCCCATTCTAGAATCTTTAAATTATACAGAAACTTTCAGGGATGACAAATTTGCTATGCTCAGACTTATGGCCGTAGAGCATGAAAGGTTCTTTAACATACCAACACCTACTGTCTCATCTAAAAGGCAGAAACAGCCAACCACAGTGTAGCTCAGATTTGAATCAAAATCTCAAGATTAGGAGGCTAACCACTAGACCATAGGGGCCCCAGCTATCACTGTATGATAAAGTCTAAATAAGCTCAAACCCTTCTAACATACTCACTTATAACAACCTCTCAGACAGGAAATTCTGCCACCAGCATCATATGAAGATATGGCCTGCTTATACTTGATCATCTGGAAGAAGATATACACACAAATATGAGTCTACTTTTGTAATAGTAAGAGATGATATATTACATTTTGCATTTGTGAAATACTAGTGCTGTTATGCAACATAAAAGAGAACCTGCATCCTCTTCATACAATGTCAAACACTGGATGGATGGCTGGATGTCAAGAAAATTTGACATATGCTCGGCACTTATGACAGTAGACCAAGGAGGGTTCTTTTTCATGCTGACACCTATTGTGATACAGGACCTCGGTTTATACTGTCTTATTCGAAGGACAGGGACAGCCAACCAAAGTGTGGTGCAGATTCAAACCCAAGATCTCAAATTCAGAAGGCAAACATGCTCACCACAAGGCCACGGCGGCCCTGTCAAACACTTACCCATACAAAGTAACATACAATAATATATGACAAAACGTGCCAAGTCAACTTTTGACACAGGCAATTGGATTTTACTGATCATTCAATGGACATTTTCAGAAGAAATTAAAAGAAAAGAAGAATTGAAAGGGAAAAGTTTAAAAAAGTTTTAGTGCTCAGAAAGGTGTGTTGGTTCGTAATCTTATCAACAACACCTTAATTTTCAGTAAAAATGATAGTATTTCGACAAAAAAGAAAAACCTGAATATACATAACAAAGTATACATACTGCAGCTTCTTCTGTTCTGTTTAACATCCTGAGAAAATAAGAATTCAGGAAATGAGCTAGAAGTTATTATTTTATCCTGTTACACCTGTAAACTATCAGAAAAAATACACAGTGACATGTACACTGAGACATCACTAAATGACAATAAATGGCTTCATTTGCTGGCATATGCTCTGCCATGACAGCCATTGAGCAGTGAGGACCCTTAACATACTCTGACATAAAGC
>JACSZP010047310.1:0-12108 GCA_016161895.1 Pinna nobilis | reverse complement strand
AGTATTTTGTATCCATCTTCTGTTGGTTATGTAGAATTAGTCATTTTGGAGTTACGATTATCAAACAAAGTGTGACAAGAGCGATCGGCAGAGCCAGTATGGGGATATTTGTCATGCCATATTTATATTTGTTGACACTGGGTCACACCGATTTTATCAAGTCATTGATTGGTTAAATATCTGTATTGTTAGACCGGCTTATACAAACAAGATTGGGAATGAACCTAACCCTCATTTGAATCGCTTATACGAAATTAACAAACGAACAACAGCGTCAAATTTTGATATTGTTATCTTTTCAGAAATATCGGTGATTGACAAGTAAAAATGTCTTACTCATATTTCCAACTATAGGCATCACACACGCCGTGGGTACTAAGTTATGTTCGGGGTTGTAATTAAAAGAAGTATAACCCTTTTGACCCACAGGTAATCATGCTATTTACTGCCAAATTTTCAAGTTATCGTGTCACCAAAAATCGATTATAGGGATAAACTATACGCCGTAAATATGTAATTGATTTGAGAGACTTGCAATTAAATATCCTTCTATAAAACGATCGTACATTTTCTTATATTTTGATCAATATATTTTTCATTTTCAAATAAGCATTACAGCGACAGTGTTGACTCTAGTTTTAATAATTATTTAAAATAGCATTTGAAATTCCGGTGTTTTATATTTGAGTATGCAATAATTTAGTTTCCTATACAAACGTTAAAATTTATATTTATTTGTTGAAGATAACGCCTCGGGAATAAAAAAAAAGTATTCTAGAGGTGGTTATTATGTTGTTTAATGTTACACTCAAGAATCTTTCACTTTTATGGAGACGGTTCCAATGCCGATAAATTACGACAAATTTAGCCGATGATAAACACTTTTACCATTGACGGTTCTTTGGCGTGCCGATACCGTGTCACGGGACCTCACTCGGACAGGGAATTCAAACCCAACACCTGGCGGTCAGAAGGACAAGACGTTAACCGCTGAACCAGAAAGACTCCGTATGTTTTGTGATACAACTGAAGCAGCAAAGGATACCTGAAAATCCAGGCTGTTTGTAATACGAGCTGGGAATAAAAAAAGGGTCTCAAGAAGAAACATAATTGTAGATCCCGGACAGAATGGGACCAAAAGTCCGGAAAGAGCGTCCACGATTAAAATGCTGAAGCTCGGTAAAAGGGTCATGGAAGTGTTCTTTATCTAGTCGATGATGAGTAGTCATTCTAGATTATCCTGCTGCAGAATAATCCAGATACTTTGAGGAGAGGGACTTCCTTTTGTAGTGAAATAAATATTGGTTGAATATTCCAAAGAAGAATTTGTAACTTTTGAACAAAATGTGATCCTGTGCGCTTGACTAGTATGCTCAAGATGAAGTACAAGTGCGTTGTTCATTCCACAAAATTGTAACAAATTCAGTTTAATATTACAGAAATAATTCATGCTCACAAAGGAAAACGAAGGATGACAAAATTGAATATTTTCTGCGTGTTATAAAAACACTCACTGTTATTTGTAGTTTCGCAGTAGATTTTATCATTTGTAGAAAAAGAGAAGAACTGAAAAAGTACAGTAAACCCCATTGAACGTGGGTTATTTGTACATGTGTATACAATGTACTTTAAGTCAACTCATCTATAACGAGTTAAAAGATATCAATAATTGAAAAGTTGACAACTATATTATGGTATTACTACTGACGATAAAATCACAAGGTATTTGATCTTTGAACTCGCCATCTTACATTCATTTTTGTTTATTCGTTACTATGTGATACAAGAAAAAACGGCATGCATTGTACTTTTCACAAAGATGTTTGTTAAAAACATCAATTGTGTCATCTTTCAATATACATGTATATAGAAAACTCCTTTACTTGTAATTCTCTGCACTCATCATTTGTAATCGTTGAATTGTCTCTACCGATTGAAATGAGAAATCGTTTTTCAATAATCTCATCTTAATTTGAGTTTGGACTTGCCGCTATGGGTGTGACCGGTCAATAGGGGAGGCTCACTCCTCCATGGTACCTGATCCCACCCCTGGGTTTTTAGAGGTCTCTGCTTGTCATTGTTTATTCAATGTGTATGTCATACCTCTGGTTCTTATGGAGATTGATACTCGAGTATCTTTTACTTTCATATGCTATTTAATTTTTACTTATCATCACTTAAGTTCCACATATCATATTGAGGAAGTGCATTTTATAAACTCAAAAAAGAATTGATATCATATTTTGCTCCGAATCTATCAATCATATACAACGTATAATTTTGTCTACATATTGTCTGTTGGTTGGTTGTATTGTTATTTAACGTCCCACTCATGAATAATTCACTCATATGGAGACGTCACCGTGTGCCGGTGAAGTGCGACAAATTTTGCCTGTGCTCGGCACTGCTGGCCGTAGAGCCAGGAGGGTTCTTTAACGTGCCAACACCTACTGTGCCACGGTACCTCGGTTTCATATTTTCTCTTGTCGGTTGTACTGTGGATCTTAAGTTGAACGAAACTGTGTCTCTTAACATGTAAGCCTGATGAAGTGGTTTATTTTTATCGTTTTACAGGCATGTCGTGTGTGTCAATATTTGACTTAATATAATGAGAAATACATGTACGGCAATGCATGTCACCATAGCCAGGTACGCAGAGGAGGGTCTCTCCTCACAATATAATTGATACCGGTCGCATTACATGCAACATATCCCTTTTGACAGTCTGGAATAGAATCTCTTTCAGAAAAGATAATTGCGCTGTCGAACAAAGATCAAACATGTGTTGTGACGAAGATATCAAACTGCCTGGGCGTTTTAATTGGATATAGGAAGAATTGTTTGAATTTTCAATAGAAAAGAAAAAGCCATATTTGTAAAGTTAATATCTTTCTTACAAATGCAAGTGACCAAAATAAGTGTTAAACAACACATGCACTCGAAAGTATAACATCATTTGTTTTATTGGTTTATAGTTTGTAAAAAAAATCATTAACATGCATACTTCACTGATTTCGAAATCAAAACTTTTTTATTTAGCTTCAGTACCGGTATGTATTTAACTGTAATATAACGTTATACTCATGGATAAGGGAATCAAATACATGTATTGGTTTATGGTTTTCCACAGGGAAGTGATGGGTCTGTTGCACGCCACAACTACTGAGACAATATACCTCGGCTTTATCAGTGTGTTCTACCGACGAAACTAGCGCATTTAGTCCTATTATCTCCTTCTACTTGGACTCATCCACCAAGATTGAGATATACTGAACCACAGCTAGCTCTCAATAAAAGCGGTTTTGAGATACTTCTCCATTGTTTAACTCTTCTGCATGAAGATTCGATTAGTCAAGAAGTTAGGTCTGTTCTCGTTACGAACCAAGGCCTCTGTCTGTATGTCTGAGCTGCTACCAGGCTAGGGTATGCCTCATTTGAACTTTTTTTAGGGCATCAACTGATGTATCTACACCCCAAAGACATGAAATTTCACTCTTTTCCATCACAAACTTGATATTTTTCGATCGTGACAACAATGTACCTTTTGTTCATTTGGAAAATAGACCCACCTTCATTGTTTAGAAGTATAATTTAATAAAAAGATTAATAGAATCTTACATGGGTGTGATGAGTGGACGGGGAAATCTCAACCGGAGTGGTAAGAATCTGTTTGTCCAATCCGAGGGTGTCCCGAGGATTGGACTCTCAGATTCTTACCACGAGGGTTTAGATTTCCCTTTCCACTCAACACATCCATGTTTGATTCTTTTTCTCCCACACTTCCACCACTAGAATGTATGTACACAAGGAATTTGGTACAACGTTCAGCCATTGAATTTCTATATGTGACCTCATAGCGCGTGCCAGCTGTCTTTCCATAGGGAAAGACAGAGTTATCCTTTTACGGGTAAGCATTGTCTTTCACGGCCAAGTGTGGGAGAAAAGGTAACGAACAGTGATCGATCTTGTAATTCCTATAAGGAGGACAAGTATAAAGAAATGGGTAAACACGGACCCCTGGACAGAGCAGATATGGGATCAGGTGTGTAGGAGGAGTAAGCACGGCGAAACACACCGTGATGAGGAGAGTACAATCTCGAAACTCTGGTATTCTCGAAATTATAATAACATATCATATTATAAGTATAAATTTACCGAAATTTGTCAAGGCATAAGATACAGGAATATATTAGCACACTATAAGATTGAACTGACATCGCTACAATGTTTTCAGAATAACTTTATTCATTTGAATGTGTATCAATATCAGTAGATTAAACACGTAATTTTGTAAATCTTGAATTTCTATTTTCAATGCTTTTAAATAAATATTTTTGCCTGTTTGAGTTTTAACTCATAAGCTAAATTAATCTCGCCGATAACACATTAAAAAGTCGATAGAAGACACTACAGAAAACTCGTTGCGTTAAAACATATTTACTTTTCGTAAGAGAACACATTGTATGAGTATTACGGTTCCCGTAAGCACTATGTAAATTTTGTTACTCAGGCTTTTGTATAACAAAAATCAATGACTTACACATTGATGCTTTAATTAAACCCGAATGAAAATACAAATAAGAATGTAATGATACATGAATCAGCATTGTCAGGGGTAGAATCTAGAACTACCATCACCTTAAATGAGGGATCATTTATGAAGACACTTAATGAGACTTAATTTTTACAAGGGACTGATTAAGACTTATTTTCTTACGAGGGGCTAACTACCAGATGGTCTTGGCATTGATATAGACATTCTACGAGCTTGCATCCATTTTATGAGTAACCATCTGTCAGATATATATTTACGAGGGACTAAATACCTGGTGAAAATAAGAATCAGGCAATGAGTTGCCAAACAGCAAAAATTTAGTTTACTGTTAGATTGGTATTGCCCATAATTATGTTTAAATAAAATTGTTCACTTCATTAAATCAATTATTGAGCCTTTTAAGCGCAAATTACCCATACTAATCCTCTCATTTTAGATCAAATCTTAAATTTAAAATACTTATCCTTGACTAGTCTAGATCTTGTTATGTGTTTAATAGTTATTCACATCAGAGTGGGTTTTCGTCTGGGAGAAAATAGGTTCATTAAAGGTCCTCACTCTTAGTTGTAAAAATTAAAGTGAAAATTGCGGATAGCTTGGATGAGACCTTAAAAGCTGAAGTACGGTATTCTGGCAGGGGCTTGCAAATTAAATTTTTAGGGACTTATTAACCCCCCCCCCCAAAAAAAAATATCCGATTAAAATCACTCTTAATCGTAAGTGAGCAATTTTTTTTTATTTCGACTTATTTTGTAGTTTAGGATAAAAATTGACCAAAATCAATTGAAATCTTGATTGAAATCTTGTTTTCATGAATTATATAAATCAAGATTTTACTTTATATATATTGGTTTTAATGTATAATTTGCCAAAACAATGAATATGGATTTTTGTGCAGATACGACTTACGATCGCGAGTGATTGTTTATAGTAAAATTCTTTTTGTAAAGGGCCACTGTCACTGATAAAACGCTCGTAGCAGTTGAAGGTCGTCAAGTGTATTCGTCGTACCTACATGAAAATTTCATATTCATTTTTTGAAAAATTGACCGTGCTAACTCCTCCTAGGCATCTGGTCCCACCTCTGGTGTGTCCATGGGTCCGTGTTTGTACAACTCTTTATATATGTCTTCCTTATAGGAATTATAAGACCGATCACTGTTCGTTACCTTAACTTTTTATTGGGATGCTTCTAAACGATGAAGGTAGGACTGTGTTCAAAATGAAAAAAAGGTACATTGTTGTCACGATCGAAAAATATCAAGTTTGTGGTGGAAAAGAGTGAAATGTAAAGTCTTTGGGATGTAGATACATCAGTAGATGATCTAAGAAACGTTCAAATGAGACATACCCTGATAACAGCTCAGGCATACACAGGGGTTTACCTGGTATTCTAATTCTAGGGGTCCCTTGGACTTCCTCCAGTTTTCCATGAGGGTNNAAATAAAACAAATGAGTTATCTGTATGAAATATGTATATTGTTTGTTGTGTTTAAGTTCAACTTTGTCAGTGTAAATTATACTAAGATCCTATGGAGATGAGTGTGGAAAAGGAAAAAGTTGTTATTTTTATCTTGCGTCCAAATGGATGCACATGAAAAGAAATTGGGGGTACAAACAACTTTTTGAAGGTCATATACTCGCATTTTGCCAGTCCGGTAAATCCCTGCATACAGACAGAGGCCTTGGTTCGCCACGAGAACAGACCTAACTTCCTGACTAAACAAATCTTCACGCAGAAGAGTTATACAAAGGGGAAGTACAATGTATCTTAAAACCGATTTTAATGAGAAATTACTGTGGCTCGGTATTTATATCTTAATCTGGGATGATGGGACGAAGACGGGAATAATAGGATTACTTATTCCGTCTGTAGAACACACTGGTAAAGCCGAGGTATCTTGTCACAGTAGTTGTGGCGTGCAACAGACCCCTTACTTCTCTGTGGACAATAATGAACCAATATTGGAATCCCTTATCCATGAGTTTAACGTTATATTGCAGTAAAATACATATTGAAGTTCAAATGAAAAACGCTTTTATTTCGAATTCAGTGAGATCTGCATATTAGTGATTTTTTTAAAAAAAAAACAAAAAAAAGCTATACACCAATAAAACAAATGATGAGTTGTTATTTCGATTGTGTTGTTTAACGCTCCCATGTGAGTGAAACGTTATTTTATGGGATTCCAAGTAGCAGCAGGGTATACATGAACAAGAAAATGAAAACATTTTTAATTTAGTAGCCTCATACTAGCTGTGACGATATGTTACATATTTGCTTCCTTCAAATCACTCGCAGCATTCTTGACGCGTCATACCAAATTGTGAACATTTGTTCTGCGTAGAATTAAAAAAAATCTTGTGAAGTTTACAACTGGCACGTTGCACAAATTGTAAACCCCTGGAAGGCTCATCATAGATAGTATGTGTTTCTGATTCTTCAGGTGTGTCGAGATATGAGTGATACCACACAGATAAAACAGAAGAACGTGTCCAATACCTGCTAATCAATTATGATAAGGATTTTGATAGGAAATCTCTTATGTTTTAATCTTTGAATTAATCAGATTAAGAATAGGGCTATCAAAGATTAAACGCGATATTTAAATAATCTACTAAAAAAAGTCCTCAATGCGCGTGATGCCAAGACTCTATATTCAGATATGTCAAAGGATGTTATATATAGTGCCAAAAATTGTGTTTCCTTGACGAAGTTTCTTGAAGATTTGAATACATTATCGAAATACTAGCTCTGTTATATTTTAAGTTTATATAATCGAAACAAAGCAAGTGATGTTCTTGGCCATGAATATTTCTTATATAACGTTGTTGATTATATGGCAAAAAATTATTACCGTAAGTAATATTTGTTTCTGAATAGGATTCCGTAGAAAATATTGTGACGGGTGTGTTATGCTATCTGGGGAGGGGGGCTGACTCCTTCCGAAAACCTGGTCCCATCCCGTTAGGGATTTGCGATTGTTTTCGGCGATGAGAATCATTATTACTACCAGCTTGTCATATATAATAGGACTTAGATTTTATCTCGAATATCTCCCGGACGCCAACTGTGACACTGGACTTCGGTTTTGTTGTCTAATCTGACACATATGAATATGAGTAACCAGCCATACGCTCAGTCTATGCGTTCCTTTTATACAAGGGCGAGTTCTCTACAATCCCTAGTCCAAGACCGGTCCCCTCTTTTTCTTTTCTTATCTTGTTATGTATACATATGTAGATTAAGTGATCTGAAACCATATGTTCAGGTATTTTTCATATAGGGGGCGCTGTGGCCTCGTGCTTAGTGTTCGACTTCCGATCGAGAGGTCCGGGGTTCGAGCCCAAGTCACGCCGCAGTTGGCTGTCCCTGCCCTTCGGATGAGACAGTAAAAATCGAGGTCCCGTGTCACAGTAGGTGTTGACACGTTAAAGAACCCTCCCTGCTGTACAGTCATAAGTGCCGAGCACAGGCTAAATGTGTCGCCCTTCACCGGCACACGGTGACGTCTCCATGTAGTGAAAGATTCTTGAGCGGGACGTTAAACAACAATGCAACCAACAATACAATATTTTACATATATGATCAATGGATTTAGGTAGGTAACGTCCACATTTTATCGTGGAATACGACAATTTATCAAAGTCACCCGTAGAGATCCGTACCAATCGACGTCAGTAAGGGATTAGCATTTTCATAAAAGATGGTATTGTATCGTTTTGGATGCCTACTTATCTAAGCTCAGAAGGTCAATAAGATTACTCTCATTGTTAACAGCTTAAGTATGCCAAAAACCGCCATTAAATGACGACAAACTCGAGCGATAAACTTCGCACACATATCGTACCGGTCGAAATGAATTTCCATTTTTCAATTTAAATATTGTAAGTTTAATATTAAATATTGACACTTGTTGCCTATCTTTCTGAATGACCAAGCCTCATTTGCTATATAATAGCACGCTTATCAGTGCTTCAAAATATTACAATTCTAGATATGTCGTGGTCATTTGCCTTGACCATTTATAAATGGATACAAGTTTTAAGGGAAACTAGAAAACAGCATTTTTGGTTTTCCTACTGGAAATGCAAGAATTGCAAGTAGTATATCTGTACTCTATACAGAGACAATGCTCATTTATCGATGATACCAGCCGGTGGCACATTAAGATCATACACATTTCTTGTCATTATATATTCATTTTCTATAAAAAAACAAAAAAAAACAAAACAAAAACAAAAAACAAAAAAACAATTATAATTGTAACAAATTAACGAAAGCGGAAATTTTCTTTCACCTTGTTCCTAAGCAAATTATTTTGCAAAATAGTCATTTTTATCAAAATTCCGGAAATGTAAGGGGTGTTTTCAATCTACAACCTATATGTAGCTATCCTATGGCCTATGTGCAGTTTATTTGTAAGAAATGACTATGTGCAGTAGTCAAAATGCATATAGTACTTTCATACAAATAAACTGCACATAAGTCATAGGACATAATCATTAGTTACATCAATAAGAGAGAGAGAGAGAGAGAGAGAGAGAGAGAGCAACCATTGTAGCTGTAATAAAACAAGAATACAAACTGGTCTTTGTGATCAGTGAACTTAATTTTAAATCAGTTTATATATCAGATCGATTTATCTGGGTATACTTAGATCTGAGGTACCAGCTCGAGTTTAAGCTTATTAGATTTTAAATACAGCACGAAGTTCGCTTTAAAATTATTTACTTAAGACAAGGCATTCCTTTGCCCTCTGACAAATTGTTTTGCATACTCGGATTTCCAAACTAGCAACACATCCGTAGGTCCTAATAACAATGCCATACACAAAAGACCCTTCAAAGCCAGCAGAGTGGAGTAAATTAACAACAGGAAGGTTTGTTTACATGTATTACAAGAATGAAAGTTAAGTACACTGGGACTAAGTATATACATGTATGTTTGTAGGCCTATGTATGTATGCTTATATATACATGCATGATGAATGTAGGCTGTTGTTATTTAACGGCCCGCTCAAGAATCTTTCACTTTTATGGAGACGTCACCACTGACGGTGAAGGGCGACAAATTTAGCCTATGCTCGGCACTTTGGGCAGTAGAGCGGTGAAGGGTTCTTTAAATAACGCGCTAACACCTATTGTGACACGTGACCTCGGTTTTTACCGTCTTGTCCTCAGACAGAGACAGCCGACCGCAACTTGGCTTCGGTCGGCTGCCCTTACTTCATGCAGGGGCTTTTAAAGAAATATAGATCTTTCATTAAATAATTTCAAATTTGGTGGCTATGTTGATTGCATCGATATCTATCCAAATAAGCTTGAAATAAAGGCCACCCAGTAAACCACCAGGTCGGTCTGATATCTTGACCTACACCAGTTCATTAAAAATGAAAAAAAAAAATAGTAATAATAATAACACTTAACCACGCGTTCCCCATGGTTAAATTGAAGTCATCACTTCGAAGATGTATGGTCTTCATCATGACCTGGGTGATCGTTATGGTAAATCTGTAAAACAGATGATGAGGAATATGTTCCCCTTGTCACACACCTCATCTGGTTTCCGGAGCACCTAAACTCATCCCCCGGTTTTTAGTGGGGTTCGTGTTACTCTACTGTTGGTTTTGCACGTCTTGTATGTGGATTGCTTTTTGTGTTATTGTTGATTTTTGTTTTTGCCATTGTGTTGACCGTTTTCGATTTTTGAATGCCTCAGCTTGGTATCTTCAAATATTCCTTTTTTACACTACATTCACATAAATGTAATAAACATGTGTTATGCCCCCCCNNCCCCCCCCCCCCCCCCCCCCCGCCAAAAAAAAAGAGAGAGAGAGAGAGAACTTTCTACCCAAGATGTTCTGTCACTTGAAACCGACACATCTTTTTTACACTATTTTAAATCTATTGTACATGTTTGTTTGCTTTATAGCCCATCATCATGCTGACCTATGGCGAGCTTATCAAACCGTCTTGCGTCCGTGGTCCGACGTCCATCGTTCGTGGTCCGTCGACTGGTCAACGTCTATCGTCCGACTTTAAACGATTCCTTTCATCACTGTTTCTCATAACGTACTGAAGGGATCTTTTCCAAACTTTACACAAAGGTTCCCCTTGAATTGATCAAAAGGAATTGGGACTCCAAAGGGAGATTCAGTTTTTAAAATGTCGATCCCGTTATCGCCATTTCTGAGAAAGTACAGATGGGATCTTCTTCAAATCTTCCATGCAGGTGCCCCTTAGGATTTAGGTTTGCATGCCACATATTGGATCTGATCCAAACAGAATTGGAGAACAAAAGGAGGAACTTTGTTTTTAAAAGGTCAATTCTATTTTAGCTATTTCTGAGAAAGTACGTACATGTATATACAAAATGTATACAAAAGGGATCTTCCTCAAATCTTGTATGGAGGTTGCCAATGGAGTCTTATTTTCCATGCCACATTTTGGAACCGATGCAGTAAGGATTAGGGCCCAAAAGGCAATCAATCCTGTTATCGATAACAGAAAGTAGTGAAGGGGTCTTCCGCAAAAATAGCATGAAGGTTATCCTTTAATTTGGGTCTAGTTTTGCATGACCGCATTTTGGAATCGATCCACAAAGAATTGATGTCCCAAAGGGGTAACTCTGACTATAAAAAGTCAATCCTGTTATCGCCATTTCTGGGAAAATACTCAAAGGGTGTCCCTCAAATCTCATATGGAGACTCTCCTTTGGATACTAGTTTCCATGCCACATTTTGGAACTGATTAGAAATAAAATGGGTCCCTAAGGGGGAAATATTTTCCAAAAAGTCAATTTCTTTATTGCTATTGCTGAGAAAGTACAAAGGTAATATCCCTTAGTTATTGCATTGAAATCCTCCTTTCGATACTAATTTTGCGTGCCATATTTAGGAAATGATCCAAACAAAATCGGGATCCAAAGGGGAATCTCATGTTTTAAAAAAAAGTTGGGGATTATAGTACTACCGGGATCCTCCTCGAATCTTCAAATGAGGCCCCTTGGGGCCTCGTTTTTGCATACCGCAATTTGGAAATGATCAGAAAATTTGATTTCGAACGGAATTGGAATTGAAGTATAGGGTCAAATAATTGGCACAAAAAGGGAATATTGAGTGAGAAGAGAAAAGAACAGTCTGTCGTGGGTCTATCAAAGATATAATTGTGGTGGGCGTCTATACCCTTCTAGGATCTCTTGTTAAAATATGTTTTTTCTTCGGTCAAGTTAGTTGTAGTTGCACTCATTTATTTGCTACTCTTAAAATTCTACGTGTATCCGTTTTCCGATTTTTTATATTCTAGTCAAGAAATTGAAACTTGGCACCTCATTTTGATATGAGTCATACAAAGTAATACAGTTACAAGTATACTAGGAGTAAAAAACCGAGTGTCACGCCCCTTTTTCAAGAAGAAGTTTAACAAGAGAACAAATTATCATAATATGCAACAACTTTTGAGGTAGATTTTCACCTGTGGACCTTATTTTATATATATATATATATATATATACATGTATGTATGTATGTATGTATTATGTGTTTATTGCA
>JACSZP010047286.1:0-14277 GCA_016161895.1 Pinna nobilis | reverse complement strand
CGAACATTAATTCTAAAACAATCAAGTGGAGAGGAGGATTGCACAAAGAAAAGAGCCATATGTTATGCATGTGCGTTATAAAAACTGATAATTCTGACGCTGGTCGTGTGTAAGAGATATAAAAGATAAATAATGAATATAAACAATCGTTTATGATATCCAGAAACGAGAATCAAATGTACCAAAAGGACCGACTAGGGGAAATCTCTCTGACAAGAAATTCCAATAGTAACACGTTACTTTATTTTTAACAAAAATTAAGAATGTATAAATAAGAATCCTTTCATGTTAATTTATACATTTGCGTTGAAATGTATCTCTAAGTAACTGACTAATAAACATTTGCTGATTAAGGTTGTGAGCTAGATTCTAGGTCATCCAATAAGACATTGATAGATGTACAATATGTATATAAACTAATGGTGCATTTGTATTCATAATCCGCTCAGTAACTCACTTCCACTGATTTATAGGCACTCCACTTTCTGTTTTCGACCATTTTCCCAACGGCCCCCCNNCCCCCCCCCCCCCCCCCCCCCCCCCCGATCTGTTACGCGCGATATGTTGTATGTTGTTCGACAATGACTTACACTTTTTTCTGCAAAAAACAAGCATCCTTTTATTTTCTTCTATATTATTTCCTGAACATTCCAGTCGGTGCCGTCTTTCTCACTACAAGTAATCCTCCTTTTTCCCGGTACCCTACTTTGCATCATATTCTTGTATTCATGTGGTACTCATAATAAATTGATTATTTCGTTCATTAATAACCTAATGAATATCTTCTATTTTACCTAATGTAATTTGATCTTGTCTCTGTATCACAATCGGGTATCTTTTTATTTACATTCCTTCCATTACCAGATATTCCATTGTGCATTGTTGATGTTTACTTCCCCCATTCACTTATTTATTTATATGCAATGTATTTCTCTGCATTCTGTTATTCTTCATTTACTTCCGCATCATTCCATATCGTCTTTCTAAGTACCGTCTTATTAACTTTCGGGGAATCCACACATTTATTACATCCCAGCCTTCATTAGTTGATGTTACTTTGCTATCATGTCATATTTTCCATCTCTATATCGTCTGATTTATTTCCGGGAAATTCACACATTTATTACATCCCAGTCTTCGTTATTTTGTTACTTTGCTATCATTCCATATTTACCATCTCTTTATCGTCTGATTCATTTCCGGGAAATTCACACATTTATTACATCCCAGTCTTCGTTATTTTGTTACCTCGCTATCATTCCATATTTACCATCTCTATATCGTCCTATTTATTCCTGGGCTTTTCACACAGTTCACTACATCGCGGCATCTTTCCTTCACGTCCTTATCATTCCAAATATCTTATTACAATTTCTGTCTTATTTTTCTGAGTAATTCACACTTTCTACGACATATTAGTGTTCTTCATTTCATTTATATTTAAATCATTTCACCGTCTTAATATTATTTTCTTTTCTTCCCAGGTAAATCGACAATGTTTCATATCTTGGTAATTTAATATTTCATTCTAGGTCATTCAAGCAATCTTATACTATCCAATCAGCACGCATCTTCCGCATCTTTTCCCTATTTATACCTATCTTTCTATATTCCAATTATAGCTCAGTTCATTTATCTCCTGGTCATTGCCTTATCCCTGTTCAGTTACAGCTACTTGTTCGTATTCTAATGGTTGTACGCTTTATAACCTTTTTGTCTTACGCAAATGAAATACTCATTTCCTAATATCTGAATTATTACATAGGGCAATTATACTGCAAATAGTTTACTTCCATTAGCATCTATATACTCTTTATTGAAAGCTTAAGACAGTATTTGTTAATTTTAAGAATACTTCCGTTGACTATCGTATTAAGCGGCTGAGAATTATACAACTGTCCAAAAATTTGTCGTCAAAAAGTACCAGGAAATACTCTCTCTTCATTCTTAAGTTCCAATTCTCTCGATACCCTTATAATCGTTTCGATAACCGTTTGTTAACTAGATATAAGCATGTCAAACTGGTTGAACTAAATATGGAGTTATTTTATTTTCGTATTTCTAACGACTTACAGATACAATGTATCTTCCTGTGGTATCTACAACAATTTTGTAATAATAAAAAACAAAGTTTAAGTATTGGAATCCTGTTGGAGCCTTCCCATTCGCTGTTCAGACCTCGAAGCACGAGCGACATCAGACATTGTATATCTGAGTTATGGGATGTTCTGATTAATACATGGTCCAGTACTGCTGAACGATTATTTTCGTAAGAATGTTACTTTTTATAGGCTATGTGAAAACTGTTATATATAACACTGACAAGCTGGAAAAAAGAATTTCTTTTTAAATTGAGTTTATTGTACTTCCCTGAATACATGTTTTTTTTACCAACTCGTATTCAAAAGCTTTCAAATTATCCACTTAAACAACCGATTTTTTCATCATCTTCTATCCACAGCATTCAAGTTGTTTAAGTTCCTTTTATTCCAGAAATTCTGAAAATGGAATTTAAAATACGATATATAGAATCTTTTCTTATCATAGTTATTCGAAATATGTTATTGTGTAAAGACAAATGCAAACTGCAATGTAATATGCATAATTATGATGGCAGTGTAATATGCTTGTTTGTGTTATGGGTACGGTTATTCTGCAATGCTATATGCATAATTATACTGCATGATTGCCGTTTTTCGGCAATGGCCTATGTCTGAGTGAATGCATTTGATTCTTGAGTGGGACTTTCGGCATCATAAGGTTATATTTGAAAAAAGATGCTTCCAAGAAGGATAAGAAACTTGGGAAACAAGATTTCAGGGGAGTATAGAAATATGGTAATAACTGTGGCTGATTGAGTGTGTGACACTGCACTTCTACATATGGGGTATTTTTGCAAATTGTATTGATGTGGAGTAGAATGTTCTCCAGCCTATATCCCGAGAAAAAGCTTTGTTCCATTGCTGAATGACTTATAAACGTAAACAAAGAATAAGCCAGGGTCAACCTCTAGTTAGCGATGTCGAAATTTAAGATACATACCTGTGATGTCTAAACTTCACTCCTTTTTCATAGGATCCGCATTGTGATCGAATTGGGCATATCATAACTTGTATCGGTAATTCAACACCTTATCCAACACATATCCTATGAGCATTTTCGTTTACTCACCCATAAAGTCAGGACTATGATACTAAAGCTGCTTAAAGTCTTTTCTGACTATCGGCCTCTGTCACCCAGTCAAACTTCATGTTATAATAACAGCAGGCAGCTTTTACGTTGTAAGTAAAGAACGTTTAAATCATGGGACATACATTAGATCATGTGACATACATGCCATACTATTACATACATAATGTAAATGGATATGAATCGCTAAAAATGTTTGCATTTGTGGCAAATTATTTTGAATGAGAATTTGAAATATCAAAACTTTAAATATTATTGTATGAGTTTACAAGTAAACCCCCCAAAAAGTAGCATATTGTACTGACGATTTATATACCACGTGATTTTTAATAAAGAGTAGGATAATTTGCTTTTGTTAGACAACCGATTAGACGTTTGATAAAAACATTTGAAATATAAATGCATATTGAATAAAAGTGTAAATTACAAATTAAATTTCCAAATTCAGTTGTGCAATATAACTGTATACCGTGCAAACACTAAAAACTAGATATGGGTTACCCATATTGCGTTGGTTGATCATTATATAAAACAGAATGAATTGTCGAAAAACAAAATTTTAGTGAAATATACAAATTAAATGATGTGTTGATACATAAAAGTGTGTGTTTGAACTTTAAACCGATTTCCGACATATAAAAGAATACGGACTGACAAACAAGTACTTATAATATAGAATTTTTTGATAAATCTATTGTTAACCTCTGTAAATATTCACTGATTACACAGCATCTTTTGTACACACCGAGTGCAGCGTGTATCCATGTTAACTTTATAAATACTTGGCATGACGCTATTACGTAGTCTATCAGTGTTACCAAACTAAACTTGTTGATAGATTTCGTAGTGCGAAAATTAAATATTTGACCCGTAGCCGCGGTGCATTTCTATGCTAACCCCCTGGTGTCACCAGGCTACGTGTACATTGACGATTGTTTCATGTGCATCATAGATATCATTCATAGTCCCTGAAAAGGCCGCTGTGGGGTGTTTGTGGTTGTGAGATTTTAAGTTCGAACCCTAGTCATGCTGTTGTTGGCTATCCATGTCTTTCGGGCGAGACATTAAAAACAGAGGTCCCTTGTCAAATTGGTATCAGTACGTTAATAACCCTCCCTGCTATACGGTAATAAGTGCCGAGCATAGGCAAAAGTTGTCGCCCTTCACTGGCACAAGGTGACGTCTCCATATAAGTGAAATATTCTTGAGTGGGAAGTCAAACATCACTACACAGAAGACAACGCTAGATAAAAGCCAGTATATGATTCCTCATAGTCACTACACAGAAGACAACGCTAGATAATAGCCAGTATATGCGATTCCGTAGAGTCACTACACAGAAGAAAACGCTAGATAATAGCCAGTATATGATTCCTTATAGTCACTACACAGAAGACAACGCTAGATAATAGCCAGTATATGATTCCTTATAGTCACTACACAGAAGACAACGCTAGATAATAGCCAGTATAGTAGATACCGCTAGAAATGAGTCACTATGCCGTCTTTGAATTATAGTTTAAATTTCCCCCTTAAAATGCGCGTCCGACTCGTGTCTAGTTCTGTATTCAGGGAAAAAAGAAAAGCTCCAATAATTTAATGATATTTTCAAGTAAAATAAATAAATATAGGATTTGTTTCTTTGACTACAAGCTCAAGATTTCTTTCCTCAAATATCTCTTAAAATACACATTCAGATTAATTTCAAACAGAATACCTTGGTAAATTTCCAAAGAACTTTAAAAAAGATCTACAATTGACATTGTCCAATAAAAATTAGTCATGAAACATATTATTAATATTGCAATGCCTATCAAACGATGAAATGAATTTTTAACAAACGACAATGCTGTATGTTCTAGTTCCCCCTCGGACTGGTTTTATATCATTTTCTGTGATGCCGGGTTATCTAGCGAAAACAAGATATCAATCTTGGTATGCTTTTCATTGATAGAACTAAGTTCCTTTTTTGGAATATATACGTTCAGGTAAATATATATGTACATCCAATTGCGTGTGCATGCTTGTATATGTGTGTATGTATAGCTGTATGTGAACGAACTACATACCAAATAGATGAAAGAGTGTGATGTTTTTGTTTGAATATTTGTTAGTATGTGAGTTTTGTGTATGTGTGTGTGTGTGTTTTCCGTATGTGCGAGTATATGCATTTGTGTAAAGTATATACCGCAATGTCGCTGAGGAGTGCAACCTAGACCTAGGAAAGAAATTATAAAGCAACACACAATTTGTTTATGTCTATAAAATCTAATGTAAATGCAATATATAGTTATTTTTCATAACGAATTTCGGACTACTTATCGCCTCAATTTAGTCTATATTTTAGATATATTTTACCTGAATACTGCTGACTATCGCACGAAGGTAACGTTGTAGACTATTATTTTTACAGAATACTTAGATACTAATAATGATACATTATACCCACAATTAAATGTGACAATCAATACAAATCATATAAATGTGAAATATAGTTTCCAGTGCTGTAGCGCTTAAACCTGCATAGAAAAGTTGATATGACGGAATAAGTTTGCTGTGCCACGTGCTCTTTTCTATTTGAAGACACCGTAAGTGAATTTAATCAAGACCGACTGAAAACACATACGGATTGGACATAGGTAAATTCTTAGCTGACAGATTTAAACAATTAACGTCTCGTACTTCCCATCATTTCTTACTACTACTTCACAACACACTTGTCAAGCGAGAGTGTTGAACAGTTGGAAGGCTGAACTAGCCAATCAGTGAACATTTTATACATCTTTGTCACGTTTGTCGTAAGACCGCTTTTAATTGGTTGCGTCAATTTTCAAGTTCCTTTAAGTCTTTGAGATTTCTTAATTTATAAACAGTCTTCACTTCAAGAGAATATGATATGTAAGGAAAATATCCAAGGTAATCAGATGTATGTATTACATGATTTTAGCATTTGTTTTAATGTAAATCAGTCGCTCCATTTGTTTTATTTAGTGCTTGATTTCTCTATAACTTATTTTCTTTTCATCTTAATTTTTCAAATTATTTTTACTATTCAATTTATACTTTTGCACAAATGTGCTTATATTTTGTATTCACTGATCGATATCTTATTGATAAAAAATAGAGCTCATAAAAACCAAAATGGACTGCGGAAAATAATATGAGCATTATCATATATATATTTGAAAATGATATAAACAAAACTTATTTTATAGCGTAGAATTTAGTAACTTGTTTAGTTTTTAAAGTACAGAGTTTTATTCAGAACTACAATTCCTTTTTTCAGTTTTATGATTAATTTTTGACTTTGACTTTCTTTACATCTGATTGCAAATGGTTGTATTTGCGATATTCAATTTGTGTTAAATTGTGTCCGGACTTATGTCCGTTTGTTAAACTCGGTGATTAAGACATTATTTATAATTTGCCTTTTGATAATATCGACACATATTTACGTAAGAATTTTGACACTTTAGCATATTCTTTAGGGTAACATACTTATAACTTATCTTCCTCTGTAGGTGTCGCTGTCCCAACAACCTCAAGCCAAAGAAGATTCTCATCTACCCAGTCTACAGCCTCCTCTGGTGCTGGTTTGTTAAACATTTCGCAACGTGCAGCCAGAAGTACAATAGCACCCATGTTGCTTTTACAGTCCCAGGTAAACAATCACCTAATCTGTATCTTAATAACCATTTAATATCAAGTAAACAGATTTGTCTTTAAATTAGGTAATATAATTATACACCAATTTTAGCATCGAAAAATAACAAATGTGTTGTTTTCTCACTTTGAATTTTATGAACAATTATTAGCAATAAACAGCTACCGTAAATTCCATGTCTTATATCTTACAGGAATAAAAGGGTTGACTTTTATGTGTCTATTTAACTCTTCGTATATTTATTCACACATTGAAATATCAAGATGTCTTTGTTCTTTACATATCTGGTGATGTCTTCCAAACAATTTGGAAACTTCTTTGAATTATTAAAAAAAGCGAAAGTAACCATAGAAATTGAACTACACTTTAAAAAATGGCAATATAAAGTTTTGTCTTTTTGAGACAACAATCACAAACATAACTTATATGTCTCAAAGTATCCTGACATAACACGCGAGTCAACATTGTAAGAAAGTTGGATAACCATATGGTAGAACGTGTCCGATAAACGGTGGTCTGGTAATTAAATTATTAATGTACATGTGTTTTTGTAGTACTTCGTTGTAATCACAATTATTGCAAATGATGATAATAACATTAGATAATTTCTCTTTTAATAAAAAACACGGAATCAACTAAGAGAAATATTAATAGAAAACGACAATGACGCAGAATACACGTGTCTTGCGTATGCGTCCTATTTGTTTGGCGTGTAAATCACGTACAAAGTCCCATTAATTGACTTTTGGGAAAGAGAAACATTATTGCTTGATGATGATCTACTCCTTGGTTTGGGATACTGAGGCAAATTTGATAACTAGATTGAATTGAAAACCGTGCAATAAAAATATAGATAAAAAGTTTATGTTATATTTATATAATACGTTAATGCAAGACTGTCCGAGCTTCCTATAAAAGATTGACAACTCTTGCTGTTCATATCGAATTCTTTAAACATTAGTTACTCACTTTTGAGTTTGATATAAAATGGACATAGAACTTACATCTCGCATCATAATTCTTTTGTAGGCATCATTCAGTTCGGCAGCGGGATATGTAGTTGATATTAATCCTATGTATTCCTCTTGCGGAGCCCAACCTTCGGGACTTTATCCACAATCCAACATCGGAATCATGTCAGATTATCCAGACAATATATTTCAACAAGATGATTTGTCCTGCAGTGACTTTTCGGGAAACTTCGAAAACACGGGATCGGGGAACAATTTCCAAGGACTAGCACAGACTCAATCACAGATGTTTCCTCAGACATACAGCTATGAGGGAGCATTTATATTTGAAAAAGAAGCTGGTAAACAATTAGGAATGTTCAACGAAAACAGCGGCAGATGTGAGAGCATACAGCAACCAAAAATAGACGATTCAAATATGTCCTTTGAGGGATCATTTCAACATTTTTCTTCAACAAATACACGGTATGTTCCGCACAGCACAGCCGAAAATTTGAAACCCTTTATTCGTCAAGAAAATCTGTCAACGTCTCAAGAAATTTATCCTCAACCTCACGTGGAGTATACGGACCTTGATAAGAAGATGCCTCCGTTTTCTTCTGTCCAGAATTTTGGTGAAAATCAAGGTATCTTCTGTAGGGGCAATCAAGCATACCAAAACTTTGAGCCCACTTTCTTTGATAGGACTGTACCGCAGTATGATATTCCGTATGTGGGCACAGATGTTCAGCTAGAATCTGCGTACAGACGAGATTCCAACACAAATCCAGGCAGGCAACAGTTCCAGCAAAGACCCCCACTGAGTTTATCAATGCCGACGATGTTACCGGAGGGGTAAGGATTCCATTATTTTATATTGACATTAGTCCTTAAGTATTTTTACATGTACATGTACATTGACTAGACAACAAACATGCACTGTTATGACCAACTCTCAAATTGCCACAGGTTAGGAAATAAACAATCGATTTTCAATTCACGGAAGCAAATGTAATTGTAAAAGTTAGTTTTATTCGCTGCTATATATGTTGGTTTGTTTTTAAAGACAGTTAAGTTTATTTATTAGTGGCATCATTATATATTTTGATCGATATCTTTACCTTCAGAAGACCCCACTGGCGCTATGACGTCTAATGTTTTTCCTTTTTTAAAGGATGGATATCCATAAGTACCATATACAGGCCCCAACAACTCCACCAACTCCTAGTTCTACACGGTCATCACCGGGACAGGAGCATCAACAAAAGGAAGGTATGATGTGTGCTGTATGCGGGGACAATGCAGCTTGTCAACACTATGGGGTTAGGACATGCGAAGGTTGTAAAGGTTTCTTCAAGGTATGTACACAAATACTTAACGAACGTGAACCGTAGGATTTGTTACTGTATTCTGTAAGTGTGCAACCATATAGAATATGATAGAAGATAGGGTGAATTTTATGATATTCTGTTTCTTTACAAATATTTGATGTTGTTTATCTTAAATGATATTGAACTTAATATTCAATTTGTTAATTCATTAAAAAACAGTATATTTTAAAATATAAGGAAAGACTACAGATTTAAACTTTTCATACTACACGTAAGAGTGTACAAGTTCTTATTTGTCTTTATTCATTTCACTTTCAGAGAACTGTACAGAAAAATGCAAAGTATGTTTGTCTCGCTGATAAGAATTGTCCAGTTGATAAGCGACGGAGAAACCGCTGCCAGTTCTGTAGATTTCAAAAATGCCTGACCGTAGGAATGGTAAAAGAAGGTAAATTAAACGTTGTTGCTGTTGTCTAACGTTTCACTCAATAATCTTTAACTTTAGTGGGTACGTCAAAGTTGTCAGGTGATGGAAAATAAATAAGGCCTATGCCCGGAGTTTATGACCACTGTGCAGTCAGGATTCTTTAATGTACCGACACTTACTTCGGCAAGGGACCTTGAATTTTCTGTTTATAAGGAAAAGTAATAAACCACCTCCGCTGGGCGGATTTAAACCCTCGACCTCGTGATTTGAAGGAAAACACGCATATAATCGGTGGAATAAATGGAAATAAAAAAAAATTTCTATGATAAAATGAATAATGATATGTTTATATGAGTGTAATATTTCTTCTTCTTCTTTGTTCTTGTGGTTATTATTATTATCATCGCTGTCACTATTATCATACTTGTAGTTGTGAGAACTGATAGCCTGAAAGGTAGAAGAGGGCGATTACCAACGAAACCAAAGAGTCCACAGGAGTCACCGCCGTCTCCACCAGTTAGTCTCATTACAGCTTTAGTGCGTGCACATTTGGACTCAAGTCCCGACATTCCAAGTCGCTGCTATTCTAAAGTAAGCACATTCAATGTTGCATAATTAAATACTTCCGAATTAAAACATTTAACATTGTCAATGTACATTGCCTGTTTATACATTGTACCACGAGAATGATATTAACGTATTAAAATGCCATTATTACAGTACCAAGTACCTTCATGTTTAGAATTCTACTGACGTATTATAATGTCTCTATTACAGTACCAAGTGCCTTCATGTGTAGAATTCTACTGACTTATTATAATGTCTCTATTACAGTACCAAGTGCCTTCATGTGTAGACAATAATCAGGTGAGCTCAGATGACGTCAGCACATTCTATGATTTAATCCTCTCCTCCATAAACATAATCAAAGCATGGACAGAGAAGGTACCAGGCTTCGTAGACCTCGTCAAAGAAGATCAGGACTTACTATTCCAATCGGCATCTCTGGAGCTGTTCGTCCTCCGTTTAGCATACAGGTAAGCGATAATTGCATTACAAAACTCCATATATCAAATCTATATTTCATAAGGGCAATTCTTTTATCCATTACAAAGTTCTGTTGATCGAAGCGCGTCCTTCTACTTAGCCTCGGTCCAAAGAGTTTTTTAAGGATCTGTAAATAAGTCGGATATTATCCGTTTTATATTCAATATACATACTCTTTATTTAACAATTGTCATATCAGAGTATCTTAATATTTACCATCTGCAGTTAGATTTGTCATATCACTTGATTAGAAGACTAAAATATACAACACTTTAAGATTATGTTTCATGCAAGAATCGTTTATGTTTTACAGAATACAAAATGACACAGATAAGATAATATTTGACAACGGAATTGTACTACACCGACTACAATGTGTTTCCATCTTTGGGGACTGGATCACCTCTATAGTTGACTTCGGACAATCTCTTCATCGGATAGGTCTTGACATCTCCGGACTGGCGTGTATGGAAGCTCTGACACTGATTACAAGTAAGTTTCTGTATCAATGCACAAGTGAAAAAAAATCCATATTACTTCTCAATTAGTAGCTTCTACATGTACATGATACTGATACTGTGGCGAGTCGTCGGGATCCCAGCCAGTTGAGTTGAGTCTTTTTAATGTCCGTGTCGAGAATCGTGAACTCAGACTAAAACAGGACGGAATGTGAGTGGAGAAGGGATTCCAATTTGGACAGGCCTATGCTCAGCATTTATGAGAGTTAAGCGGTAAAGAGCCTTTATCGTGCCAACATCCACTGTTACACGGGGCCTCGGGTTTTACTTATCGTGCCTACAACCACTGTGGCACGGGGTCTCACGGTCAGAAGCCTAACACTCTGTTGTGGAGGCATGCAGCTTCTGGAACTTACCTATGGTCTGTTTACTGATCACAACCAACCTAGTGTAATGAGTTAGGCCTCCAGTATAATGTGTCTCATATCTAGCCAATTCGATAGAACCACTTTTATGTTACTTGAATATACATACATACACAATTGTTTTCATAACACGATAGAAACGACATATTTTCATTAGGTACTTCGCACAAATGTCTTAATGGCTCGTGTCAGTCGTGTGTCACATTTCTTTCGGTGTTTGGAAGATAGGTTTCCTTTTATAGCTTCATTTCTCTTCATCTTTTTACTGCTGTTCCTACTGCATTTTTCTCTCTCGAGATTTTAATTCTATAGTATACAGATCAAAATAAAAATACACCAAATGAAATTTTTTGTAGTGAAATATTGTGATTGAAATGAGTATCTATCCATTCTAATTTTCACATTATGTTCTGTTCCAGTGAGACATGGACTAAAGGAGCAAACTCGTATGGAGGAACTACAGATGAAGGTGATAGACTGTTTACGTGACCACTGCACGTACAACAGTGAGGCCCAGAAGAAGCCATACTATTTCTCTCTTATCCTCGGAAAGGTAGCAGAACTCAGATCGCTTAGTCAAGAAGGAATCCAACGTATGCTGAACCTAAAGCTAGACAAAGTCTTTAAAACTCCTGCCATGATAGAAAATGTCTTTTTATCCAGCGAATTACCATTTTAGACTTTTGAGGTGTTAGTAGTTTGATCCTGTAGCAATGAGTGACTTAAAGACTAGAGAACAAATCTAAAAAGCACGGAATAAAAAGACAGGAATCATTGTAGACCCGGATGAAAGACAGGAGATTCTTGTTCACCTGGAAAATAGACAGGATAATATGACAGACAGGACTTGCTGACTAACTGTCATTTAAAATCAAAGGACAACGAAATCACTGATTTTCTGTCACACAATTATGACAATTTACCAAACAAACAAAAAATCCAAATTATCCAATATTTTTCCTGAAATGGAGGGAGAGACAACATAAATAGTGTATGTCTTCATAGTCAGTACTCGTTGGAATGTGTTTAATGATTGTATCAAATCTAAAAAGGGTTGTTATGTACACAACTGTTTGTTTTACATTCCTGTGTGTTTACTGAAATATCCGGTTCTTATGAATATGTGTGTATGTTTGACATATTACATGAAATATGTGTAGTAATCTTAGATGAAGTGATGTTTCCCGAAGACTAATTTGTTTTAAATGTAGCATCGTTGTTATACATCCTATTGTAAATAGGTGACACATCGTGATCTCGTACTGTATACATGTTCACTTGAATCTCACTACTAAGATGTTCTTATACAATACTCATGCCATTCTGGTTGTGAAAAGTCGCTAGACTTACAGGAAATGGAGTTGTCTCACTGGAAAATAAACATGAGCTTTGAGCACATAAGCTTTGTTCAGCATTTCAAATTCATCTCATAGGGAGTAAAGGAAAAGTGTATGAAAGCGAAGATTAACAACAGAGATGGATGATCGGAAACACGAAGAGAGAGAGAGAGAGAGAGAGAGAGAGAGAGAGAGAGAGAGAGAGAGGATATCATTTAAGCTTTATACCGAATAAATTGCAAAGAAGCATAATGCATGTTAGTTCGTTACGTTGTAAATCTCAATTTTTTTTTTCTCGAATTTTTACTTAGAAATAAGTTTTATTTAATAATGAAGAATAAATCTAGTATGACTCCATGTTATATTAATCCTACGTCATTCAAATCAACTTTTTGAATTGGTACTATTTCGAGAAGAGACATACATATCTAAAAATATATACTGTTTTTATAAGAATAATGAGTTGTCTCTATATTCTCTAAGAGTATCGTTCGCAGGGTGTTAAATATTGACTCTTGACGGTAAATTTTGTTGACTTTCTCCGAAACTTGTAACTAGGTGTCAGTTGAGTTATCTTTATACCAGAGCAACTTTGAATGCATATGCATAAAAAGCTTTATGAAACCTATCAATGCAAAAAATTCTACTTACAGTTTTTTGTTCATTAATTAAAGACATGTATATGTTGATATCAGTCAAACGGTCACATTAGACCTATTTCGTTTGTTTATAATTCTTTGTTCAGCTTGTAGATTGGTAAATTGTCAATCTTTTCATCAAATGTTAAGTTAACAATATGAATATTCATTAGCTACTATCCAAAACAAAACGATGTCTTACCTACCATACACCACACAAAACATGGTGGTTCTCGATACATTATCAATCATAGTCAGCCTATTGAAAGATAGACGGGGACAAAGAAGCGTCCCTCAGTCATCATAGTCATTAACTTTTATACGTTTTACATGGTGTTCAATAAGGCACTGCCTGTCTCATACATATTTCACCAAGTCATATTTGAATCATTTTAATAAAAGAAGCAGCGGAGTAAAATGAAACAGAAATCGCATCAAATGCTAGTCCGGTGCAGCTAGTCTCATCATCATTATTTGTTTAAGTTATTCTGTTGAGAGTTGTAATCCTATTGCAAGTCTGTGATAGTAGTTTTACGTCACGTGATCGTGTTGTGTAGATATCACGTGAATACCACGTGGGTTATTACGTGACCGTATGTAGTGCCATATTGCTGTGAACTATATTGTTGCTATTCACACACAGGTTCGAATTCCGAAATTTTGTAAAAAGTTGATGTGTTTTTTTCAAACAATGAAATTGTACCTGTTATTTCTTACTTTTCATAGTTTGTAGCCGTGTCTGGTATTGTAAACATATTAACACAGATATTGCGATTAAAATATGATAAAAGACGCTTCAAACTTCCTTTGT
>JACSZP010047284.1:4449-15805 GCA_016161895.1 Pinna nobilis | reverse complement strand
GGGGGGGGTCCAACTTGTAAAAAGGAAAAACCTATCCCTATGAAAATGAAAATTTAAGCATAATTGACAAATATTGGTACCCGGTATATATTTTGCAAATTCCAGGGCTTCTAGATCCGGACATGCACCAACTCCACTGTATAAGCTATTGCTAACGGTGCCAAAACACAACTGGAGTGGAAACTGTCTTGAGAGTCCACCGTCCTAGTGGGACCAAATGTCCATGGCTCTTGAAAGTATCTTTATACAAAAACAAAATTAAGAAAATTTTAAATCTTTCAAGTACTGATTGGCCTTCAGATTCTTAGTAGTTCTACAAAGTTTGGATATTAAATACCGGTATGTACTCTAAACAGATTCTGAAATATATTGAGCAAGACAACTGTTAAAGATAAAGAAATGTTTATTTCATCTTAAAAAAATAATGAATGCCTAACAAATATGTCATTTAAAACTAAAAGTATGTTGCAAAAAAAACAAGAACACTGTATCATGCACATACATGTATTGAAGTACTGTATACCGGGAAATTTTCGCCCCTGTGTTATTTTCGCTCCTTTCGCTCTCATCGTCAGTTGCCAAATTCAAAACTGGGCAATTTTAAAAAGTTTATATCTCTGGAATAGAATAATGACGAGGCTGGGCAAATTCAAAACGGGGCGAAACTGTTAACCAGTGTGTTGTGGCGAAAATAACACGGGGCGAAAATAACCCTGTATACAGTATGTTTATGATGTGAAAGTTATGATATCTGTTTAATTCATAGCAACAAATGACAAATCTCACATCTGATATTATAATTTTGATCAAGTCTACAGTAAATTATAGTTTCATCAAAGGTAGACAACTGATGAACTCTGTTGATACATTTAACTCATTAATCCCTGGAAAATCATAGACTCTCCACTAAATCAACGATTTGGGAAAATTTGAATGTGTCTTCAGCGGTGAACTTGAATTTGCAAAGACCAAAAATATTTTTGCAGATTGCAATGATGATATCTAAAGCTTTGGTTACTCTTGGAGATGAATACAGAACAAAGTCTTAATTTACCTCACTGGTAAAACACAATTAGGGATCAGCTCATAGCTGCCACATGTCAGGAAAACAAACTTTCATGACTCCCTTGCATGTGTCATATTTCCCTCTTGTGAATCCCCTTTTAACTACCATAATTCGAATAATATGAAAAGTTGTTTTCACAAATATGGTATATTGGTATAATAAACAATTTATTGCCTTTACTGTAAGAAGACATGGGGATATGTTTACCCCAGACAAGTCGCAATACTCTCTGCAAATACAACTTTCTCTAATTTAAAAAAAATCTCCATGTCTCCTTAAAATCAGGGCAATAGATGTATAATGTATGCTTAGAATTATCAGATTGTACTTTTTCTATATCTATCAGAAAGAAATAAGAAATATAAAGGAACCTCTGTTAGAATTTATGTCAGGGGAACAACTTGGTGGAGTCTCTATCAGGGGAGACAACCAGAATACATTTACAATAAACTGTAACTTGATGCACATCTAATGATAGTTATTTGATCTCTAGCTGACATAAAAGAAATCTACATCTCATCTCAGGTATTATACTTCATCAATAACAATGAATACTAAATAAGAAAGTATGAAAGCAAATTCAAATCATTTCATCAACAATGCTACTACTGGTAACCAGTTACTTGATTTCCAAGTACTGGACAAAATACTTAAGGACCAGTACAAGGCAAATCAAGTGTCTTCACATCGCTAATTCATGTTACAGTTCCAACAGCAGAGTTTCTAGTTCATGCAGAATATCTTTATCAGTCTGTTTGTCGGTGCTAGTCATGAAGCAAAAACAGTATTCCTGGATGAACTCCAACTTGGCTATTATGGAATATTCTATTGTTAGTGATGGCTTTTGAAGTACATGTACATTACAATAAGATGGCTTTACTACCGAGAAGGAAATCTACAGTTATTGTACAAATTAATCATTTCCATGTGGAGAAATGTATTCAATATGAAATCACTCTTTTAAATACAAAATAACAAAAGATTTTCAAACCAGTAAAAATTCAATGTACTTCAAAGGGAAATTCCTTTTTTCCTGTTTAGAATCCTACTGTGTCAGAAAATCATCACTACCCTTATGCAACCATGCCATACCCAACTGTGCAGAGATTTATTTCAAATCTAAAGATAGATATTTTTGATTATTTTAGGGTCATGTTACATGTATGACATGAAGAAAAAATTGGAAAGATCTATACACACATTTATTCTAATGCTCTTTGATATCAATTTTCCTTTGCACATTGAGGCATTTTGCATTAGGGCTACAGGAAAGCATGGAATCTACTGCAGAAATATCTCCTCGTAAATCACTTTTCAGATATTTATAATTCTGAATTACATGCTGACACATCTGATAAAAGGGCTGGTCACCATAAAACTTAAGAATTTACTTAAGTCTGAGAATTTACTCCATTCCAGATAATTCTGGATTCTGGTTGACTGAGAAGCTAGAGCTGAGAAAATCCCAAGGCTTGAGTAAATTCTGATGTTTTATGGAGCCTAACCCAAAATGTTATTTGTACAAAATGTTCTTTGCAGATAACTCCACATGTAGATATGATTGACAGTCTATGACATGAATAATTTATTCTGTACAAGGCGATATATGTCTCTTATCACTATGACAACAATGCCTACTTCGCCGTCTGTGGGATCTGTGGTAAACCAAACTCATCCACAGGAACATTGCCATCCTGAAAGTGAAGAAGAAAATGAGTTTCTATGAAATGAATTACAGATAAATTTGCTTTAAAAATCTGTAGAAAGGGCACCTGTTTATAATGACTATCTTCAAAAATCTATTTGTTTATCAAATCTTGGTAAAGGAGTCTCTATGTAACGGCCATGGCCTAGTGGTTTGCGTGTTCTTCTTTGATTCATGGGCCCAGGGTTCGAGCCCAAGCCAAATCACACTTGGCCGTCCCTGTCTTTTGGATGAGACAGTAAAAACCTATGTTCAGTGTCACAGTAGGTGTTGGCATGTTAAAGAACCCTCCCCGCTCTAAGGCCATAAGTGCCAAGCATAGGAAAAATTTGTCACCCTTCATCGGCACACAGTGACGTCTCCTTATAAAGGACAGATTCTTGAGTGGGACGTTAAACAACAATACAACCAACCAACATAATGGCCATCTGCCTATCAAGACCATTTTCCTTAGTTCCATTTAGCAGTCTTTGTTACCTTGTATTGTTGTTTAATATCCCATTCAAGAATCTTTCCCATAAATAGAAAAGGTTTCATCATTGTCGTTGAACTGAGAAAAATTTGACCTATGCTTAGCACTTATAGCCATTGAGCAGTGAGGGCTCTTTAACGTGCTAACACATACTGTGACACCTTGACAAGTTTTTCCTGTCTCATCGGAAAGACAGGGAAATCCAAGTGCAGAGCCATGTGCTAACACCTACTGTGACACAGTGACAAGATTTTCCTGTCTCATCGGAAAGACAGGGAAATCCAAGTGCAGAGCCATGTGGATTCCACGCCACAACCTTAAGATCAGAAAGCGAACACACCATCCACTGAATCACAGTGGCCCCACAGCTGTCTTTACAATCAAGCTTGACTTATTTATGCGTTTGTTCTTGTTTCTTTAGAATTATACATGTATGTCACTTCTGACATTATCTCAATTACATTGTGAGGGCATCAATATGATGCAAGCTTCAGGAATTGTAACAAAAACTCAGATGGACTTCATCCTGTGCACTTAGCAATTTTATACTGTGTAGTGCCAACCCTATGACAGGGGCAACATTCAACGTTTCTTTTGAACTGTTATATGTATGAAAGCTACGTTGGTTGTTGGTTGAATTGATGTTTAACATCCCACTTAAAAAATATTTCACTTGCATGGTGACATCACAGTGTGCCTGTAAGGGCAACAATTTTTGCCTATTCTCAGCACTTATGTTCGTAGAATAGGGAGGGTTCTATAACGTGACAACACCCACTCTGACATGCTTTTCTTTTACTGTCTCATCTGAAAGACAGATACAGCCAACAACATCATGGATCAGACTCGACCCCCTGACCTCTAGATCAGAAAGTGAACACACTAACCTATGGGCCACAGTAGCCACCACAGCTGTTTGTAAAGACATGCTTGAGTGATTTATGAATTTGTTCTCATTTCTTCAGTAGTCTACTCTCGTTATACTGCCTCCTTTTGTTTTTCCAAAATATGGTATTATAACAAACATGGCGAGAGGTCGAGTTTGCACTCACTTAAGATATCAGCTGAAAATTAACGTTATTAGGTTATGGATTTTTTTAATTCACTTGTTTGTTAACTCGAATTCTCTGAAACTTCATAAATATTATGATATATGTATTAGTTATCAGAACTAGGAAAAAAGTAAACGTATCTCAAACGATCAACCAGTTTAGTAGCAAGTCCGATCTATCTATGTTCAATGGCGATACTATCGAATGAAACTCAATGGGTTTTTTAAGATTTGGTTTGAAAATACAGTAGCTGATGGCAGTACGTGAATATGGCGGTTTAACGGGAGTTATAAATAGTTGGAAATCCGTTCTTAAGAAATTTATGGCGATATGCAAATATGGCAGTTTATCGGATGGCGGTAAATCGAGAGTGGACTGTATTATATACTACTTTTGAAATGATCTCCATTACTTTGTGATGGCATCAATATGACATAAGCTCAAGAATTAGAACAAAAACTCAGACTTCAGCCCGTGCACAAAGGGACTTTCTTATGTGCAAAGACAACCCCAAGACAAGGGCAACAGCCAAGCTTTGCTTTTGAATTGTAACATGCATAACATGTGTGCACACAGACTACAGATATTTTTGGACAGTAAAATCATAGAATCTCGATCACAGGGGGGACCAAGGGAACTTTTACCCTAGGCCTAAATGATCTACAAATCACTATCACTAATGTCATTTACCTTCATACTATCAATTCCAGGTTCATTTGTTCCGACTGATGGTAACGTCACGTCGTCCAGGTACGATGAATCCTCGTCTAGAGCTAAATCGTCACCCAGGGCATCCAACTCGGCCTCAAGGTCATCGTCGTCCACTTCCGGCATTCCGTAACTACGGCCCATGACCTCTTGGATTTCACTGGACATCTCTGTTAGGTCCTCGAGTTCATCTTGCATATCCTACGAGAAAAAACAATTTTGAGATGAAATTGAAGATGTAGCACATCAAGATATGCAACTATCTTGTCAATTTCAGTGTCAACATTAACTATGTACCTTTTTTAGGGTGATTATATCTTAGTGGAATAAGCACTGCTTAAGGCTAGTTCTCAACTAGGCTTAAGTAATAAATGTTACTTCAAACATCATTTGAGCAAAGTATGCGTTCTCATTCATGATTATGTTGATAAATGTAAATGCTCAGGAAACTTGCTCAAGAAGCTATGATGTTGTCAGTTCATACTTTTCTAGAAGCATGTCTTGAGTACATTTTGGGTTCATACATCCTGAAATGTTTACGTGTTGTTGTTGTATTGTTGTTTAAGGTCCCACTCAAGAATCTTTCACTCATATGGAGATGTCACCGTGTGCCAGTGAAGGGCAACAAATTTAGCCTATGCTCGGCACTGCTGGCCATAGAGCAGGGAGGGTTCTTTAACGTGCCAACACCTACCCTACCTGACATGGGACCTCGGTTTTTACTTGTCTGATCTAAAAGACAGGGACGGCCAACGTTGGAGGGGCGCTGTGGGATTCGAACCACGTATCCTTCGATTCAAAGTCAAACACGCTAACCACTCGGCCACGAAGCCCCGTTTACATGTTGTTAAAAGTTGTGAATATAGTCAGAGCAAACATTACATTACATTGTAAGAATCATTTGATGAAACATGATTATGCATTTTGCATGTACATCTACTTAACGTTCCCACCATTTCAAAATGTAATGAACTAAGTTTTGCAAGTATCAATCCCAAAGTTTCAGATCATGTAATTGTCACACATTTGTTCCAAACTAGCATTTAGCAATTTGACAGTACATGTACCTCGAAAATGTATGCAATGCAGAAAACGGTCCTCTTTATTTCTGAAAGAATTTCATGGTTACAACAACTGACTTTATTGGATTACAAGATATTGGTGTAACTAATATTTACGATTTATTTATGGCAAAGAAACAAATACCCTACTTTATAGTAAATTGCCATTTAGGTTTTTAATTGTGGAAAGATAATATAAAATACTCATGCCTCAGGGATACTGTTTTGTTTATCAATATCAAAATTGGTTTGAAGACAAATTTAGTAGATTAAGATTTTTAATAAACTTGATTCTTAAAAAACTTGTGTTCCAATCCAGTCTGGTTGGGAACCAATAACCAGCTTGGACCAGTAGCCAGGTATGCATGATTTCAGCTGTTTATGACATAAATTCCAAAGATTTTTTGGATACTGAGTAATACACATGTTGATTTAGTGGTTTTCTCAAGCAAAACAAAAAAGATTAATAGAATCTTACATGGGTGTGATGAGTGGACAGGGAAATCTCAACCCAAGTGGTAAGAGTCCGTTTGTCCAATCCTAGGGTGTCCCGAGGATTGGACTTTCATATTCTTACAACGAGAGTTTAGATTTCCTTTTCCACTCAACATATCCATGTTTGATTCTTTTTCCCCCACCCTTCCACTACTAGAAAGTATATATGCAATTGGAACTTGGAATAAAAGTTCAGCCATTAAATTCCTAGATCTGATGTCATAGCCCGTGCGAGCTGTCTTTCCCTAGGGAAAGACTGAGTTACCTTTACACAGGTAAACATTGTCTTTCACAAACAAGTGTGGGAGAAATTGTCAAGAAACATACAAGAGACAGAATAACACCACCACTGGCTAGTGGTTCAGGCTGGTAACTGGTTCCTGTTTTCTAAATTGACATCACAAATTGGAGATGACACCATCTCTCAGACCCCATTCTTACCTCTATCTTATCAATGTTAACATGTTTGTAAGCTTTTTTGAACTCCTTGACTCCAACTTTCATTGCATCAACCTACAAAAACAAAATAAAATGGCTGAATAACTGTACTGTTGAAAACAAAAAAATTGTCTAATTTTTTTTCAATGTATATGATACTAACAAGATAAGATGAAACAACTTTTAAGTCCTATCAAATTATAACATTGACCATTGCCTTTTAATCAAACATTTTATCTTAATATAAAATGTACATGTCCTTTCAAGATGAAAGAAAATTCAAATCAATGGATTGAATAAAAGCTGTTGCCTCTTCTACTGGTTTTTTTTTTTTTTGTTTTTTTCTTGTTTTTTTTTTTTTTTTTTTTTTTGTGTCCCACTCAAGAATATTTCACTATTATGGAAATGGTCATCAAATGCAATAGAAGGACTTCAAAATTTGGTCCATAATCAGCAATTTGGACCATTTACCAGTAAGGATTCTGTAATTAGTCCGCATCTAATGTGACATTGGACCATAGTTTTAAAGTTAAAGTCTTATTTGAAGAACAGGAAATGCCAACTCCTCCATCAAGGTTTGAACCCATGACCTTTTGAACTGAAGGCAAACACTCTATCTTAGAGCCAAGAGAACACTCAAAAGTTTGCAGAGAAATTCTTCTCAACTTATTTAACCCTTTCAACACCACAAACCAAAATAGACTGACCTAAGACAATGGAAAAAGACGTACCATTCTGATACTTGGGGTTGAAAGGGTTAATAACTATTAATCTTTTTGCTTTTTTCAAAATATTCTTCAGCAGACTTGTCCAAGTCTTGCAGATATATATCATCAAATTGAAAATGCTCAAATTACTTCATCTCACAGATCAAGATAGATAAACATCAACTTTCTACAAATTATGAGACTTTTTACCATGACATATGATTGACTCTGTTTTTGAAATACTGCTGGTACATGTATATTGATTGCTTACATATGGAATGACAACGGCACAAATTAAAAACAATTCTTAGTTTGACTAGAATAGCCCTAAAACAAGAGTAAATGAATCAATGCAAAATATGGTAGTACATGTATGGTACATTATACAGTCCACTCTCGCTTTACTGCCACCCGAAAACAACGTCATATTCGCATAACGCCATAAATTTCTTAAGAACAGATTTCCGACTGTTAATAACTCCCGTTAAACTGCCATATTCGCAAACCCCCATCCGCCACTGTATTTTCAAACCAAATCTTAAAAAACCCATTGAGTTTCACTCGATAGTATTGCCATTGAACATAGATAGATCGGACTTGTTACCAAACTGGTTGATCGATGAGGTACATATTTTCTTTTTCCCTAGTTCTGATAACTAATACATATACCATTATATTTATGAAGTTTTCAGAGAATTCGAGTAAACCAACAAGTGAAATACAAAAGCCACAACTTAATAATGTTAATTTTCAGCCGATATTTTTGATGAGTGCAAACTCGACCTATCGCCATATTGGTAATAACGCCATATTTTGGAAAAACAAAAGGAGGTGGTATAACGAGAGTAGACTGTATACTACATAACAGACAAGTTGGAAGATTTGAAATGAATGTTAACAAAGTGGTCAAATTTAATAACTAGGTCAGTCAAACAAAAATGGTATAGGATAAGTTACATGACTGGTATTTCCCATAAACATGTGTATGCAAATCACATTCATTGTCTACGGCATTTTACCAAATGATATAGTATACCATGACATGCTTCCTCAACTGACTAACACATTATGTCTTCAGCACTACACATATTTGAACAGACAGATGGAAGATTTAAACAAAAAAGATAAAATTTCTGAATATATTTCAAGCCTTTCCATAAAGGTGTTGTTTTGTCTCTTTTTCATCACATGGTTGTATTGATGTTTATCGTTCCACTCAAGAATCTTCCACTTATATGAAGATGTCACCATGACGTTGTGCCGTTGACGGTCGACGAATTTGGCCAATGCTTGGCACCTCTGGCTGTAGAGGTTTTATGGAGGATTCTGTGTAGATGACATGCGACCTCAGGTTTTACTGTTTCATCTGAAGGACAGGGACAACCAATCACAGCCCAGTGCTGAGTTGAACCCATGACCTGACAATCAGAGGCTAAACACAAATACCATAGTCGCCCATTTTTAGCAAATGCAAACATCACATCTGAGGATTAAATTGCACTTTTGTTGGCCATTTCATCAAAATAAAGTTACGATTTGCAAATGTTTGTGCTATTTCATCTACAAAAGTGATGTCAACCCTGACAGCAAGCATAAACAGGGGAGATAACACTTTCAAGAAGCAGGAATACACATAGTGTAGGTAAGTCTTTGGATGTAATTCTGTGTTATACAATCTAACTACGGTCAGAGTGATACTTCAGCGTGCTATATAGGTACATGTATTTAGTACAACATAATCATGCACTACAATATATACATATATGTAATATATATAAGTTCATTGCTTGATTAATCATCAGCACATTCAAACCTGTGAGAGACCAGTTTTGTGACTGAGCACCTGGGCACAATAACACTTAAGAATATCCATATATCTGAGAATTTACTCATTTCCAATCAATCCTTAACTTCGATTGGCTGACATTGTGTTCACAGACTGGGTAAAAAAATTTATGATTGAGTATAGGCCTACACTGAATCTCTTTCTCAGCTCCATGCTTCATGCAGAATTTTAACAGATATGGCACTCATGAGAATTGTAATTTGAATAAGGTATGGCATTACATGGAAACACAATACTGACTGAAATTAGAAAGGAAGAAAGAGCGAGATCATCTTGGGTCAACTTCATCTGCTTCGTACAGAAGCTTGAGAGACACAGCACTAGAGGACATGTAACTTCATCTGCTTTGTACAGAAGCTTGAAACAGACAGCTCTAGAGAACATGTGACTTCATCTGCTTCGTACAGAAGCTTGAAACAGACAGCATTTGAGGACATGTGACTTACAGTAGTTTTCGTATCTTTGAGAGACTGGATATTATAATTCTGTTGCTCTATATTAAATGACTGCTGGGCTAAATTCTCTCGTTGGCCCTCGTACCTGTAAAACAAGGACAACAAAGATGGGGTCAAAGGTCAGGTTGCATGCGTTATATGTTACCAGCGTGTTGCAACTAGGCAGGCAAGTTGCATGTTTAGTACATGCACTCTGGACTGGTCATGAGTATTTCATTACCATCTGGAAGTGACGTGTTCCATAAAACATGTAGAATTATTGTCTGTCATTGCTATTATGCAAAATCCCTCTTGCAGTACTTGCTTATTGAAACTTGAATCCCTCAGAATCATAAATCAGAGATGAAAATTGTCCTAAAAAACCAAAAGAGGAATTTTTAAAAAATTCTCCATTGAACAGGTTTGGAAAATTATTTTTTCTGGGTTTTTTTCCATCACCACCTGTTTTCATCTTTGATCTAAATAAAATGAATTTACCTGTTTGTCAACAACAAATTTCAACGGGATGTTAATTTGTGAAACATATTTTGCCAGTGTAATTTGAAACTCATGACCAACCCAGAACAATGTTTCATGCTATACTGCATCAGGATGTGGAAAGGTCAGGCTGAAAGCAATGTATTACATGTAATATGACACATCAACAACAAACAAATGTAGTCAATATCACAACAAGTCCTACTCACTGTTGTTTTTGTATCTTTCAAACCCTGTATAGCAAAATTTTGTTGCTCAATGTTAAATGATTGTTGCATTAGATTTTCCCTCTGATTCTCATACCTGGAAAGATTGTAATTAGTTCATGTAATTTGAAACAAAAAACAGAAATTATTATTGTATTGTTGCTTAACATCCAATCAAGAATCTGTCACTTTTATAGAGATGTCAACGTATGCCAGTCAAGTACAACAAACCTGACCTAAGCTCAGCACTTATGGCCATTGAGCAGTGAGGGTTCTTTAATGTGCCAACAATTACTGTGACATGAAACCCTAGTTTTTACTGTCTCATTTGAAAGACAAGGAGGCGTGAATTGGAGCTCACAACCTTGCGATCAGAAGGTAAAAACGCTAAACACAGAGCCATGGTGACCCCAGACAGTAATGAAGTGTCTGTAAGACACAAATGATGTATTCTCATATACACCTCCATTATGCGTATATACATCCTGCAAAATATAAAAACTGTAGGAGATAGCCAGACAAACCATATACATGTACATGTATCTACCATTCTTTAAGACAATTGTGTGTAGGAGATAGCCAGACAAACCATATACATGTACATGTATCTACCATTCTGTAAGACAATTGTGTGTAGGAGATAGCCAGACAAACCATATACATGTACA